>PVHT021183554.1:1913992-2041977 GCA_004024745.2 Catagonus wagneri
AAAGCAAAAAGACCAAAAAAAAAAAAAAATGTATCCTGCTCTTCCCTTTAGAGTGAGGGCAACTTCCCTTCAGAGTTCGCATTGTGGCTCCATAGGTTAAGAATCCAACAATCCAACATAGTATCCTTGAGAAGGTGAGTTCAATCCCTGGCCTCGCTCAGTGGGTTAAGGATCCGACATTGCCATGAGCTGTGGTGTAGGTCGCAGACGCAGCTCGGCTCTGGTGTTGCTGCAGCTGTGGCATAGGCTGGCAGCTATAGCTCTGATTAGACCTCTAGCCTGGGAACCTCCATATGCTTCGGGTGCAGCCCTGAAAAGACAAAAAGACCAAAAAAAAAAAAAAATGTGACTCAGATCTGATTTTGCTGCGGCTGTAGTGTAGACCAGTAGCTGCAGCTCCCATTCAACCCTTGGCCTGGGAACTTCCATATACTACAAGTGCAGCCTTAAAAATAAGACAAAAAAGGGAGTTCCCTAGGAAAGACAAACAAAAGGGACGAAAAAGAGAATGTTTGCCTTTTCTCTGCCATTCCCTTCCCAATCAAAATTGAACTGAAAAGGAAAGGGCTTTTTTTTTTCTTTCTTTTTATCCTTTTTCGGCCGCACCCGCAGCATATGGAGGTTCCCAGGCTAGGGGTCTAATCAGAGCTGTAGTTGTTGGCCTACACCACAGCCACAGCAACGCCAGATCCGAGCCGCATCTGTGACCTACACCACAGCTCACGGCAACGCCAGTTCCTTAACCCACTGAGCGAGGCTAGGGATCGAACCCGCAACCTCATGGTTCCTAGTCAGATTCGTTTCCGCTGCGCCACGAGGGGAACTCCAAGAAAGGGCATTCCGGAACAACTTTTGGAATGATGTTTCCATTCAGTTCAAGAGTAGACCTCAAGTCCTGCGCTTACCTTTATAGAAAGCTGTGGAAAGGGGGAAAATGTCTTTGAAGTAGAGCTTGGAATTGAGCATCATATCGTCAGTCACACAGAGATCACTTATTCTCTTCTTTCTTATTTTTCAGTGAACGAGATAATTGGGAGAGACATGTCCCAGATTTCGGTTTCCCAAGGAACAGGGGTGAGCAGGCAGGCTCCCCTCCCAGGTCCTAATTCCCTGGATTTAGGAAGATCTGATGGACTCTGACAGTGCTCCCTGCAAGCCTTATGTCCACCACCGTGTACTTCTCAGTATGTGTCTCTCCTTGGACCTTGGGTTTCCAACTCTGCGACCTTCATGATGGAGCCAGGAGTTGGGATCACCGTATGTGGGGAAAGCAGCATTCCTCCAACTCAGGCCTTGGGTAGATTTTGTAAAAGAGCAGGAGCAGCACAGGCTGTTAGAGCTTTGGGGAAATGAGCTTTGCTTTTTATATTTAAATAGGATACTTTTATATGATGGGTGCTTTGAGTGTGAATGCAGCAGGCTCTCCATTTCAGAGGTGCTGCTTTAGCAGGTGACCTGGTTGCTTAGCTAGGATTGGTGATTTGTACTGCATTATGGTCATCTGAAGGACTCTTTAGCTTTGATGATATTTTTAAAGTAGAAACTTTTGATAAAAACTTCCAGAGACAAACATGAAAGAAAAAAATTCTCCCAAGCCTACACCTATGCCTCAGAAACTCAGCATGTATCCTGAAGCCTTTCATAGATTCATAGGAAGTAAAGCCAAATGTAGCTCATACCTCTTTATAAAACTAAACTGTTAGATAAAATGAGAAGAGACCATTCCAATCATTGGTATTGGAATAGAACATTCCAGAACATAGCCTTTTTGTAACTTTCTAGGTAATCTTCCTGCAATCTCTCCATACTGTCTCCATGTTGAAATTGCTTTTTCCCTCAGGGCCTTGGGTAAGATAACTACTCAAAGGTGACTTTGAAAGATGGGTTTTTTTTTTTTTAGCTTGGTAGCTTTAATTTCCTGCCATCCTACAAACAGGTAGGCTGTGGAGTACTGTTCCCTTTTGTGTTCTCTGGTCCCAGACCTTTCCCAAGTGGGAGCATTTGCATTTGGCTGCCACAATCTTATGATGGTTTAGGCAGTTTTGTTGGTTCTAGCTTATCTCTAGAGTCCAAGCTGTGTCAAAAGCTAAGCACAAATGAGCTGTGTTTCAGGACAGGAGCAGAGAACACTCAGGACTCCAGATAGGAAGCTTTTAAGATTCACACCGGCATAGAAGGCTTTTCCTTCCTTCTGTTTACAGCCTAAAATGATTCTGGCCTACCCTGTCCCATCTGCATGGCCTGAAAAACAGCCTTTTTCCGAAAGGCCTTGAGGCAAATTTAGAAATGATATACCATCATAAACCTGACCCTCCATACCAAAGATGTCCTGGTGCTGCTGCTGGTGAGACTGGTGCCCAGGGAGGGGCCAGCAAGAATCTCCAGCCTGCTGTCTACCAAAGGAGCTGCCTAATTTGGGTGCTCTTTTCAAACCCCGCCCTTAGGCCTCCCCTTAATAGGATTAGCTTCTCATCCCAAGACCTTGCCTGGGCCTATTTCAGAGCCCCTGAAGTTTGCAGTATGTTTCAAATGAAATGTTCTTTTATTCAGGAAGCAAATTTTTTGAGTGCCTATATGTGAGACAGTGTGCTGAGCTGGTCAAAGTCTTGTTGTTGTTATTGCAGTGGATTGTGGGTCCCAGATGCCAGTACTCTCTAGGCCAACGGAGGCCGATTGGAGGGAGCCAGCTCAGTGCCCACCACCTCTAATTAGCCAATTAGCAGCTTTTGACCCAGGAAGCGTAAGTATGGTCTTTAAAAACCAAAAACAGGATGTTTTAGATTTTTCCCTAAAGCTAGTTAGAAAAAAAAATGCCTATCCAGATCTCTCTAGTCCCTCTTGGAGCCCGGTGTTTTCATATTTTCTTTGAAAGTGAGTTTTGTGTCATGGAGTGTGGATAGTGAGATTTACTTTGGGGACTGTGGTTGGGAACCCAGAGCTTTCTTTGGAGGGGTTGTTGGGGGCTGGCCTCTGAGATGAAGTTCCAGAGAGTTGGCCAGATTTAAGCTCCACCCTCTTGCCCCTGGTGTAGCTGCCTCACATGGGGTTCTTACAAAAGCTCCCCTTGCAAGACCCTTTGGGGGCTGCTCTGCTGCCCTCAAGAATAAAAGCCTCTATGATCCAGAGTTGCTATGCACCACATTTTGATGCCTTTTAAATACCTTGATGCCTGTAGCACTAGAAATGCTTTCCTATTTAAAATAAAAGTTAAATTTTAAAATAGAGCTTTGTATATACTATGTAAGCAGTTTTGTATCAGCTTTGTAAAAGCTTTGGTGTAAGAGTATTTTTTTGGCTTTGTAGATGAAGATCTTAATTTTTGTGCAACATAGTGGTGTTAAAGCACACATCCATTGATTTCTAGTAACATCACTGAGCAACTGGGCATGTGCTAGCACCCACCCCTTCCCCCTCCAACCCATGCTAGATCTTGGGTTGAGAAATGGGATGAGCAGCCTTTTGCTTACTGGTGATGCAAGAGAAAGCGTGGCTGGAAGCAGCTTTTAAAGGAACAGATATCTTTGGGTTTGCACGAGGTGCTGTTGCCCGGGGTGCACCCCATCCTTGCCCAGGGCTGGCCACTATCACCAGAGCTCTGCTTGGCCTGGATGTGAAGCCCTGTTTTTTGATACTCAGAAGAGATGGTCATCTGTAAGGCTTAGATGGGCTCAAGTTGAAACTTTGTATTTTATAAAATGGATGATGTTTAATTGGGAACTGGTTCTCAGTTATGTTTACAGCACTTGAGATTGTTGTTTTCTTGTACATTTTGTATTTTAAACCTTTTATAGGAGTATAGTGCTCCTTACACAAATACAAAGGGAAGAAGAGCCAGCAATTCAGGCTCCTTGATTACAGTGCTGAAATAATAAACGGTGATAGGTCAACAGTCTCCTTGAAATCTGCCTGAGTTTCCCTCTGTTTGGGGCTGGTGCCCTTCACTCTGAGCCAAAGTGAAGGGCATTTTGGCTTTTAAAAAGTCCACTTGGTTAGGAACCTTTGTTTATTTTACGGAGGAGAGGGTAGAGTTCCAAATTCCTTCTGAAGCTTCAGTTCTGCACCCTTTAATGGGCGCAAAGAACATTCCAAGGTGTCTGCTGAGTTCAGGATGACTGGCCTGCCCAAGGTGTGCATGAAAAGTAGGCTGAAAGTCCCTTTTAAAAAGTCAAGCCTGAGTTTTTCTGTGAAGGCCTCTTGCCCCCTAGTGTCCTCTGAGGATACTGCAGTACAGTCCATCAAAACCGGCTGTGATTTTACCATCTGATATTTCTGTGCAAACATCCTTAGGTGGGACCACACCTGACACACTGTGGCCACTGAGGTCCAAGTATCCTGGGGGCTGAGGCCAGCGCTCTCTGCCTCCCTGACCCCCACCAGAAGGGGAAGGTAGAACATTGGGATCTTTACTCAGAAGCTCCCTGGAATCATACATTGAAGGCACCAGTGCTCACATTTTTAAAAAGCAAGCCTGCTGTGGATTTTAGCCCTACAGAATCTGTAGGTATGGGCCATAGCCAAAATAGACCAAAAGCTCTCTGAGTGCTACTTAAGAGGCCCAGATCAGACCACTGGGGGCAGGGTAGCGCCATTTCACCCTCAGCCCTGCATGCAGGGTCCAGCCATCATCTTTGGGGTGAACAGGCAGAGCAGTAAGTGGGGGTTGGAGCTGAGGCTTGAACTCCTCTGGGTGCCTTCTGAGAATTTTGACAAGCCAGAAAGAAGCCACTGGGTTGAGGGTGCCGGTTCTCTGGATGCAGGAGAGACCTGTTAGCTGAGGACATCAGCTGGCTCTTACCTCCTGGCTCCCTCACCTATAAACACACCCATTCTTTGGGAGCCTGTAGCACAGTGCGAGATGGGTCACCAACAGGCATCAGACTGGTGTAGTCATCAGGAGCTAGCTGTGGAAGTGACAGAGATTTAGATCAGGGAGCTGCTCCAGGCTGAACCAGGCTCCCAAACCCTCCCGCCACACCTCACCTGGTAGGCCTGGAAGACGCTGAGCAGATCCTTCATGCCAGCTGTGTATGGGACACCCTGCATACGGACCAGGGCTCCTGGCTGGGACAACACTGAGGTGGGAGCAGAGGCCAGGGCAGCAGGGGGCGTGGTGAGGTAGCCCACAGTGGTTGGGGAGACTGGGGGGCTAGGGTGGGAGAGGCAGAGGTTCAGTAGTGCAGTCCCACCTAGGGCCCTAGACCAAGACCTACCTGCCTCTTCCCTTGCCTCTGCCTTGTGCTTGGTTCATTGCCTCCTCCCTAAAACCCCTGCCTCTACAGAGTCATCTGTATTCTTGTTTGTAGGTGGCATCACGCAGCCCACACCTATCACTGCCTTGTTGTCTCAGTCAGGTTGAAGCTCCAGCAGACCTTGAGTTATCTGGCCCAGGAAGGGGATCACAACCCTCCCCCAAACTAGGACAAAGGAGTAAGACTATGACCTTCTCTTAGCAGCAGCAGCAGGATACCTGGGGTAGTAAGCGGTGTAGTTCATGTAGAGCTGAGTGGCTGGCCCTGGGTAGTAGGCAACTGGGGTGGGGGCGGCGGGCACCCTGGCAGCCGAGAGCAGCGCTGAAGAGGGATACAGAGCTGCTGTCTCAGTAGGAATGAGTGTTGGGGTGGCCTGGAAGGTGGCGTAGGCAGGCGGCGAGAGGCCTAGAGACAGAAGTAGAGAGCACATCTGCAGGGAGCCCAGCACTGGGTGGGGCAGCCAGAAAGGAGTCCCCACTGTACAAAGTGAGGGTTATGACTGCCCGGCCCCCACATGCCTCCTTCTTCCCCAGCCCCTGGAATGCTCACAGGGCAGCTTGCAGGGTGGAGGCGACATGCCACTGCGCCCCAAGGTGCCCCCCATCAGAACACGGCTCATCTCCTCCGTGGAGCAGGGCACCACCTCCACGTAGCGTTCCTTCATTGCTTTCTTATGGCAACGCTGAGCAGCAGCAAGGGCCCGCTCTGCTGATGTCATCTGGATGAAGGCATCACCGGACGGCCGGCCCTGTGCACGGCATCTTGTAAGCAGTCCATCCTGTGCAAGGATGCCTTACTCCCAACCACATAGCCCTCCCGAATTAAGTGTGCCCTCCGCACCCCTGACAGCAGTTTTACCTGTTGGTTGAGTACCATGTGCACACCGTGGGGCCGAATGTCAGCCGCTGCCTCCCCCAGAAAGCTCAGGATATCTTCGATGGTGGCTGTGTAGGGCAGGCCTCGAAGGCGTACACAGTCTCTCCCAGTCCCAGCTGCCAGCGGGAAGGGGATGGGCAGCAGTGGAGCAGTCAGTGTGGGAAGGAGTGGACTGGAGGCATAGCGGTTCAGGACCTAGGAAGGAAGGCAACAACAGGCTGGTTAGGCCAAGGAGGGCAGGGCCAAGGAGGTGCGACAAGGGGCACCCTGGAGAAGCACATGGGGGTAAAGGGAGCCCTGGGTGGCTTACCTGCTGCACCTCGGCTGCAGTGCTCCGGAAGAGTTCAATGTATCGCTTACCCAGCATGCCCTTATGCCTGCGTAGTGCAGCCTGTGCCAGCTCCTCACAAGCAAAGAGGGCAAAGGCATCACCAGTGGGTCGGCCATCAGGGTGGCGCACAAAGAGCAGCCCATCGGCACCCCCAGTCACTGGGCACTCTGGCCCCAGGAAGCCTAGCACGTCTGCTGGCCCAGCCGAGAAGGGCAGTCCCCGTAGCCGCAGGATCACTTGGTCTTCCCGTGACAGGAAACGGGCCACCTCTAGTGATGTACCTTGGTTGGGGGAGCATGGGAGTCACCTACTGACTTCATTTGTGCCCTTCCAAATACCCACCCACACCTGATACATGAGGAAGCAGGAAGGCAAGGGGCACTGGGGAAGCAGGACACAGATCAAGATCTGAGAGATCTAGGCGCACTTGGGAGCATACTCACCCCCTGCGATCTTTACAAACTCCTCTCCTGTTGCTTTATATACCTGTGAAACAGCCCGTGGGTCTCATTCCTGCCTGGCCTTGACTCTGCCCTGCTCCGCTCCCAAGCCCGGAGCCCCACCTCGATATAGCGGACACCCATGTGGTGTTTGTGTCTCTGCAGCGCTAGGTCCCGCTGCTCGCTGTCCACAAAGCGGATGAGAGCCTCACCGTTTCTGCGGCCCTGAGCGTTGAGGCATAGTGCTACACCACCCCTGTGGAGCCAGTGCTGCGTTAGTGCCTCCTGGGTAGGCCTGCCCTCCTGGGTCCACCCATCCTGTGGTACCCACCTGGCAATGTTGAGCCCTTTGAAAAATCTGGCCACATCCTGGTCTGATGACTGCCAGGGCAACCCACGGGCTCGAACCACAGTCTCACTGTCCACCACATCGGCCTTGCTACTGTGGGGGCAGGGCACAGTCAGAGCTGTTCAACCCATCACCCTACCACCACCCTGCCCCACACTCACCAAGGCCCTGTCTCATATTTCTGCTTTACCACCTCTGGCTTCGAAAATAATTGACCTGAGAGGAGATGGCATGGGGGTCAGCAGGGTCTGGTGGAGGGGGGTCTCCCCACCAAGCTCTGCAAAAAGAGGACAGTTGACGGGGATGAGGAGGTGACAAAGGGGCTTTTACTTTGTGGTCTCTCAGAGAAGGTAACAAAAGGGGAGGGGAACTTTGAGGAAGTAATAGGCAGGCATTCACCCAACCCTAAGAACAAGTGAAAGGTGGTGAAGGGAACTTACCACTGGGCTCTTCAAGCAGGTGGAGGATGACAGCTACCATTGTCTTCACCTCCCACACCCCAAAATCGTCCTCTGTGGCATCTGTTTCCAGCCCCAAGTCTATGAGCAGAGAAATAACAATGAGGAAATCCCAGCATGAGAGGGCAACCAGCATGTCCTACCTAGGCTCAAGTTCCCTACAGAGAAACATGTAGACTCCCAGCAAGCATACTTGTTTTGGCCCAGATCATATATGCCCTTACAGGCCTCCAGCCCAGACAAAAGTAGAAATATGCCCACATTCCAAATGCGCTCAGCACAAAGAGAGGTGCACTCGGACTCAGCAGGTAATGTAAACTTCCATGTGTCCATACAACCCACCAGCACGCACGTACTCAGACACTCAGCTTGCAGCCACCCCTCTACCCTAACCTTGCTGAGTCACAAATACCCTGTGCCATGGTGGCCACGGTGAGGTCCCTGGCAGGGCGGGCGCTCGGGTGCTGCATGTGGAACTCTCTGCGGAGGTCGTAGAAGGAGAAGAAGGTGTCGGGGAGCACCAGGTTCTGGGGGCACATGGGAATGGGGATGAATGGGGGGAACTGAGCAGCCCTGCCCACCTCCGTGACAGTGGGGATCCTGGGAACCCTATTCCCTGTTGTGCCCTTCTTGTTGGCGTACCTTCCTGGAGGCCTCAGGGTGCAGGACCTGTCGTAGCAGCTGCTGCCCATCAGTGCAGAGCATGTAAGGGCCCCCGCCCAGCACAGCCACATCCCCGCTCACCAGCTGTGAGAACTGGGAATAGGGAGTAGAGACAGACTCACAGCTAGGCAGGCAGGGGGAGGTAGGGCGCAGGCTTGCAAAGCTGGTTCAGCCAGACATTCAGCCCTACCCTGCCTGGGGAGGAGGTGGCCACGCCTGTTGGGCCTGGCTCTGTGTCCTCCTTCTCCCCCAGTCCACTGTCACCTTCTCCAGGCCAAATGGGGGCAGTCACATATCATCTGAGCCCCCATCACACACACTCCAGGAGTCTGGAGTGGGGCCAGAGTAAACACCTGGTGGAGTGGGACAAGCAGGTGGGAAGGGGCGGGGTAAAGCAGGTTAAACCTGTCCCTGACCAGGCGCCACCCTCAGACAGGTAGGGGAGGCCCAGCCTGCTCATGGTCAACGGCAGCCCCGCCCCTAGGGTTGATCAGTCGAGGGGCAGAGAAACTCCAAGGACAGAGCTCCACACCTGAACTCCAGGGGTAGCATGAGCTTTGACCCAGACCCTATCGACCAGCCAGCTGTTTGCTCATAGAGGGAGTGGGAAGCTGCCCAACCCCTCCCCCATGCTCTATCTCTGCTGGAGAACAGGTGTAAGCACTAACCACAGGCCCCTAAGAACCTCCCCCAGCCCCAACTTTAGAATCTTAAGGCTAGCAGAGCAAGGCAACCCAGCACACTCCCCAAGTCGGGGCAAGCTTGGGAGTCCTTCTGGAGCCCACTCAGGTTCAACATCTTAATCCTGTTTCCCCATCAGGAACCACCAGAGTTGTTGGAAGATGAAAGAATTTGTGTAAAGGCACTTTCACTCACTCAAGAGTCAGGCATAGGATGAGCGCAGTAGTGAAGATAAGAAAAACAGCAATGGGAGCCGCCTCCCATTTAGCCAGGGCCGGGAGGCACCCCAGGCCTTTGCACTCAAGAGGCAGGTAGCGTCCAGACGGGGTCCGGACAGCGCCGACGCCTGGCCTGGCGGCCGGGACAGGCCTGGACGAGCAGCGTGCACCTAGCGGCGTCTGCCTCTGGGGCAGACACCGCCCTACACCCCCGCTCCAGCGTCTCCCAGGCGGGTGGGTGGGTCACAAGGACACAAGCGGCAGAGACTGTGACCTATGGCCAAGTCTGGGCCCCTCGGCCCTTTCGTCTTCCGGCCGCTGTGCTGGGAGACATGGCCAGGCAGGTTCCCAGAGGCGCCTCAGTTTAGCTCCCCAGCAGGCCGGGGACTCTGGGAGGGGTCTCACAGCCTCCATCTCCACCCCCTCAGTAGGAGTGGATCGCTGTAAAGACGCCCCCCCCCCCACCCCCAGGAATGGCCAGCACACGCGGACACACGCACACACGGGAGTCGCTGAAAGTTTCAAACAGGAACCCGTCCTACCGCCCCGGCCAGTTGGTTGTGGCGCGCCAGGCCTCGCCTCCTGCCGCCTCTCGCGCCGAGAAATGTCCCTGCGGCTCGGCGGTGCCTCCATTCACCCCAGCCCCGCCGCTCACCTGCTGTAGCACCTTGTCCAGCGGCTCGGCCCGCGCCAGGCTGTCGGCGCTCAGGCCGCTCGCCTCGCGGCACTGAGGGCTCAGTGCGGCCGCCTCGGCGCGAACCAGTGATTTATGCAATGTCCCCACCTGCGAGCGAGGAAAACCTATCAGCCACTGCGTCCCTCGGATCCTGAAGCTCCCTGAAGACCTTACCGTCCCCTTTCCACCCTACCTGGCGGCTCCGCGGCTCCACCGCTTGCCAGACTAGGAGGATTAAGTCGGTCTCGTCAGAGCCTAGGTCCGGCCCCAGAGCACCGGCCGTAGCCCCGAACAGTACGACTAGAGGTCCAGGCCCGGGACGGGGGTCGGCAGCGGAGTCTGCTGTGGGGGTTGGGCCTGGGGGCGGTGGCGGGGGTAGCGGCGGAGTCATGGCCGCAGAGGAAGGGGGCGCTCGGCTAGACACACGCGGACCGACGAGCGCACGCACGCACCGACCGACGGCAGACGCGGATCGGCTTGGGCGGGACACGGTGTGTTGGGGGCGGCACCTGCAGCCCGGCTGGCGCAGTGGGCGCTGCTGAGACCCGCCCGCGGCGCCCGGCGGGGCGGGGCGGCTACCGGCCCCCGCCCTCTGCGGGCTAGTTACCTGTCGGCCCTGTGGGCCACGTGACGAGGGCGGCCCCCGGAACCGTGGGGGAGGGCCGCTAGAACCTAGCCCTGGACGCGCGCACTCACACGCCTGGCCTGGGCTAGCGCTCAGGGCCTGGCTCCCACTCTCTTTAGGAGAACCTGCCTGACTTATGGAGCGACTCCACACTCCACCCCAATGAAGCTTCCTCCTCACTGCTCCACCAGGAGGCCTTAGCCAAGGGAAGTGCAAAACCGGGGACCTTCTTCAGTCCGTAAAGGTCCGTATTAGGCCCTGTGAAAATCACCAGGAGGCAGCCTAGAGGCTGAGGGGGTTACGACGGCTGGTCTGGACGGGTAATAGAAGTCACCCAGCATTGCAGGAGCGGTGAAAATTACCGGGTATCATCCAAAGGCTTGTAGGGGGGATCACCACAGGTCAGCTGAGGGGGAGGAGAGGGTGGCAGAGAGCACCAAGGAACCCTTGGGATCAGTAGTCTGGGCTTGTCCGTACAGGTGCAAAGGCTGGGACTTAGCCTAACTTCAGGAAATGCCCGGGGTGCCAAAGCATGGTTGGGGGTGCTCGGGCCTCAGTGCTGGGAAAGGAGCGCGTTCTCACCACCCTCGGCCCCAGCTCCCAAGAGCGGCACCCCTGACGGCGCTGAACCAGAAGCTCCCTACCAGAAGCCTCACCCCCACCCCAGGTGAGGAGTGCCACCTGCGCCCTTCCGCCTTGACCACAGGCCTGTTTGTTGCCTGGAGATGTGAGAGTGCTGGGTGGTGGGGGGCCAGCGGCGAAAGTGCATTGTGCGCAAAGGGGCTGCAGATCTTCCATCTCTTCTCTCTTCCGGACAGCCCCTGTGGAGGGCTCCCAGCACGCTTTCGCCCAGTCAGGCTTGGTGAGGCTCCTTTACAATTGTCTCCAGGCTGCCCCGGACTTCCCGCAATTCTCCCATTTATGTGACTGTGATGAATCCGGCGGGAAGAAGGGACTCCAGCCCAGCAGAAGCAGACACATAAGGAGGGTTGCCAAGCCCCAGCCGGTGCTGGGGCGGGAGCCACACCTCGCGCTTTCTGAGAAGCTGGGCGCTGCGTCCAGACCTTCGGACAACTGAGAGAGCGAAGGAGCCCAGCGTAGAGGGGGCCCCTGCGAGGCTTTGTCCACTAATTCACACTGCATCGCGTCCCCACTTGACGGATAAGAGACTGAGGCGTTTGGGACGGAAGTGACTCGCGGCCAGGAGAGTGACGGAAGTAGACCGGTCTTCTAGCGGCTTCGGGCAACAAGCACTTCCCCTTGGGATGTACGCGAGTGTCTGCGCTACACTGCCGCTACACTGCCTCTAGACTGCTACCCCAAGCTCCCGCTTAACCCCACCCCCGGGAGCGCTAAACCCGGAGGGAGGAGGAAATGTCGCTCTTCGGGCTCCGCCCTCCTCTAGATAAACCTGGAATGTCAAATATTTGCTCTGTGGTCGGAGCGCAACAGCTAGGTAAGTTCCCTCCTCCACCCAAGCCTGGAGCGCACGTGAGCCGGGCTGAGTCGGGCCTTCCTTCAGGCTATGCCCTTGAAGCTAATTCCACTCCCAAAGCACCCCAGCCTCTCCTAAAACTTCCCTGGCGCACATCGCCCCATGTTAGCCTCCAGTCTGGGTTCTCCTCCTAGAGGACAGAGCCCTGGCGGCCTTGCGGGACATCCAGGTACTACATAATCTCAGTCTCGCCCTTTCTGGCGTCCCCTGTCCGTTCAACCTCTAGACCTTTGCATTAGGCTATTCCTCCTTAAGCGTGGGTCTGTCTCAATGCCAAAGTCTGCCCCTCGAGGTGACCTCTTGGCACCTTGGACAGTCCTGAACGCATTTCCATTGGAGATGCATACGTGCATGTACCTGTCCCTGCCGAGTAGTGAACCCAAGTGTGGGGCGGCTCCCCCAAGCCCCCGTGCACCTGTCCGACCACCCCCACCCACATGGCAATAACCATAACCGATGTTTGGAAGCCTGGAAAAATGAAATTCGAATTCATTAAAATAACATTAGGGGTAGTTCCCTTCGTGGCTCAGTGATTAATGAATCCGACTAAGAACCATGAGGTTGTAGGTTCGATCCCTGGCCTTGCTCAGTGGGTTAAGGATCCGGCATTGCCGTGAGCTGTGGTGTAGGTTGCAGACGCGGCTCAGATCCCGCATTGCTGTGGCTGTGGCGAAGGCTGGCAGCTACAGCTCCTGTTAGACCCCTAGCCTGGGAACCTCCATATGCTGCGGGTGCGGCTCTACATAAAGGCAAAAAAGACAAAAACACAAAAAACATTAGGGAGTTCCCATCGTGGCGCAGTGGGAATCCGACTAGGAACCGTGAGGTTGCTGTTTGATGCCTGGCCTCCCTTATCTGGTTAAGGATCTGGCATTGTGGTACGCTGCCGTGTAGGTCGCAGACGCAGCTCGGATCCCCATTGCGGTGTCTGTGGCATCGGGCCGATGGCTACAGCTCGGATTCGACCCCTAGCCTGGGAACCTACATATGGCGCGGTACAGCCCTAAAAAAAAAGTTAGGTCCCCTGCGTTGCTGTGCTCCCTTACTTACCTTTAGATGGGTCCTCCTAGATCACTCCATTATTACGAAGCAATCCACACTCCTGTTCCTGAACTGGCTCTCACATCTCCTTTCTGCTAGTACAGCAAATCGCTTTTTGTCTCCCTGCCCCACCACCCCCCACTCTCAAGGATATCAGATCCTGGAGAAAAGTTCATCCGCAGAGGAATCACTGGACCTGCCTGGCACATAGTTGTAGCTCACAAATAAATGATGGGAGTTCCCCCTGGGCTCAGCAAGTAAAGTACCACTGCAGTGGCACGGGTTGGATTCCCTGGCCAGAGGAATTCCTGATGTCTCAGGTGTGGCCAAAAAAGAATGGTTGACTAAATGCTCTTCCCATATTCCATCTGTAGTAACCTTCCCTGGGGCCACAGAACCTTTGCACAAGACTCTCATTTGTGCCCTTTCCTCCCCTCCCAACTCTCCCTTGCCCTAGTTAATCCCTGCTCTCCCTCCCAGTTTTCCCCTCTCAAGGCTATCTCTCTCCATAGCAGGGGTCCCCACTGTAGTTTGAGATTTCTGTATTTCACTGATAAATGTCCCCTGTCCCCACCCTGCTACTAGTTAGTGTTTATGAATCCTGAATGAATGAATAGGAGAGAGTTTGAGACAGCGATCAGTATGGCTCTAACAGCACAGCCAGATTCTTTTCCCAAACGGTACCCCGGGTATTTGGGAAAAAGGAACTTGGTCCCGCCAGCTTGCCCGAAAGCTAGTGAAATTCCTTGGAGGCCTGCCATTAAGGCAGCAGGCGCTGTAGCTGCAGGTACATGAAGGTCCAGGCAGATGCAGGGTGGGGTTCCACACCTAGGGAGTGTGGCTGTTCTCACAGACCTCCAAGGCCTGTAAGAGTGGTGCAAAATCACCTCTCTCCCTCCTGGGAGATATTTTGCTGTGGAAGAGGATTCGCTGCTGGGTGCTTGCTTGGGATCCATCGCGGCGATCCACACTCGCCGGCCCAGGCCCATGCCCAACCTCAGCGGCCAGTGGTCACCAGGGGGGCCAGCTGCAACCCTTCCTTACCTCCCAGGCCTCCAGGGTAGCAAGCGCATTGGGGTTCCCATCTCTGTGCCTTTGCCTCGGAATAGCTGCTGAGTACCCACCAGAGGGCGCACTGACTCTGTAGACGGAACCAGGTGTTGCTGGTCAAGGAGGAGCTTGACCCTGGAGGGATGCCCCAGGTCTTTGGGTGAAAGGGGAAGCCCTTGGCACCGCCCCCCACCCCCCACCCCAAGGACACTTACCTCCAGCTTGAGACTTTTCAAGGCTCCTAGCTCTCTGTAGAAAGGCCAAGTTTTTAAGCTTAGTTTTCAGGGCCCTGTTCCATTTTCACTCACTACACTGCTCAGATCTATCTACTCAGATACACTGCTGTGATCCTTCAGGTCTCCGGGCTGCTCCATATGGAGCACCCATCTACTTACTCATCCCTTGATTTTCCTGGCAAATTCCCACTTATCCTTCAAGACCCAGCTCTAGTAATTCTTCCTCCAGGCAGCTTTCCTTGATGCCTAGACCAGGTTAGAAGCATTGCTCTGGGCCCCTTACCCCAGGATTCTGTCATGATTGGGTCAGTGTTTGGCTTCTCAGGCCTCCTGGAAGCCTGGCAGCAGAGGAATAGGAGCCTGCTGAGCTGTGAGCTTTAGGAAGATTCATTTAGCCTCCAAACAGGCTCAGCTCTGGCTACCAAACCAGCTCAGAAGCCCTGGTCTTGATTGGGTTCCCCCAAGCCCAACCACCCATCTGGTCCAGACAGGGGAGCTCAGAGCTTGAACGAGGGAGAGGGGATGCAAAGGGGCTGGTTACAAAAGTTCCCGTTATGGCACAGTGGAAATGAATCCGACTACTAACCAGGAGGTTGCCGGTTTGATCTCTGACCTTGCTCAGTGGGTTGAGGATTCGGCTTTGTGGTGAGCTGTGGTGTAAGTTGCAGATGTGGCTTGGATCCTGCATTGACGTAGGCCGGCAGCTGATTCAATCCCTAGCCTGGGAACTTCCATACGCTGCTGTGGGTGTGGCACTCGAAAAGCAAAAAAAAAAAAAAAAAAAACGGGAGTGGGGGGCGGGTTACACAGGAGGGACAGATTCTCACCTGAAGACACCACGTCTGGCCTGGCTCCTCAGTCTCCTGGTTTATTCCCTCCTCTGGCCTTTACCCAGAATGTTATGCTCCACAGTAACACTCTGTCTTTCTCCCAGTCTTTCTCAGAACTCACATCCAATCTTGTGGCCCTCAGTCCCTTATTTCCTTCTCTAGGTCAGACAGGCACTAGGACCCTATCCTGGAAAGAGGGAGAGTTGTAAGGAAGAGAGTTCATTACTCATTCATTCAACATCTGTTAAGCACCTGCTGTGTGCCAGGGACTGTGCTGGTGGTAACTTGTAACTGAGGAGGTGCCAGTTAATAGGACAAAGGAGGGCCTGGCTCTTCCAACAGTTATATTTTAATGGGCGCTAGGCAGGGGCTGCTTCAAAGCCAGTGCTCGTGTGTGAGCTGAGACCTAATTGCAGAGCTCAGTTGAGTCCCCAAAATTGGAGTCTTCAGAGTGGTCCCAGTGCAACAAGTGCAGAAGTCCTGGGGAAGAATGAAATTTTTCTGTTCCAGGCAACAAGGGAGGCATTGAGGCTGGAGATGAGAAAGCTGGGGAAGAGGGAGAGTAGAAGTTGGGTAAAATGGCCAGAATACCTTACATGGTCGTCACTCACTGTAAGTGAGATGCATATGATACATGCAGTGGGAGGGGTATGAGTGGGCTAGGTGGACAGTGATGGGACCTGATTTATTTTATTTACTTTTTTGCTTTCTTTCAGGACTGCACTTGTGGCATATGGGAGTTCCAGGCTGAGGGTTGAATTGGAACTATAGCTGCCGGCCTACGCCACAACCACGGCAACGCCAGATCCAAGCCGTGTCTGTGACCTACACTACAGCTCATGGCAATTCTGGATCCTTAACCCTCTGAGCAAAGCCAGGGATCAAACCTGCGTCCCCCTGGATGCTAGTCAGATTTGTTTCCACTGAGCCATGACAGGAACTTCCTGATTTAATTTTTAATGCCACAGGGATAAGGGCATAAATTGAGACATCAAAAAGGAAGATACTATGGGGATGAGGGTAGTTTGGTTTGGAGAGGGTAGAGTTGGCAAAACCTGGTGACCACCTAGTTGTGGGTCTGAGAATCAAGGAGGTATCTAGAGTCCAGGATGACCCTGGGTCTGCAGCCAGGATGATCATGTGGATGGTGGGGTCATAGTCAAAAGGGGAGACCCTCACCTGCTGCTCCTTCTCCACAGTGCCAATACCGGTTATTGCTGACCAGGCTTTGGCACCCCCTCCCCCAATGGCCATAATCCTATCATCTGCAGGGACTATGGGAGTGGAGCACCAGGGAACCACTCTCAAGGACAGGGCTACCCTTCAAGGCGTCTGTGGTCACCTGAGGCTGCTAGGTTGACAAGACTGTCAGACTGTGGCCACAGTCCAAGGCAGCCTAGATTGTCCTGATCCCTACCCTACCCCTATTTAACACTTGGCTCTGGACTCCTGCGGGTCTCTTGCCCTGGCAGGAGGGTCTCTGTGTTCTTCCATAGTGGTCTTGCACTAGACTGGTCTTTAGCAGCCCCTGGAGGTGAGGGAGGCAGTGGTTTTAAAAGGGGGGTCCCCTGGGCCAGGGTCTGAGGTGGGAGATAGCTGGACCTTAGGACAGGAGGGTACCCCAGTCACCAATGTGCTTCACTAAAAGAACACAAGAGAGGCAGGCCAAGTCGGTGAGCAGGTTCATTGAATGTCACTCCAGAGAGGCTGGAAAGGGTCAGCTACTGATAAAGAGGATAAGAGGGAGGGAGGAAGGAAGGAAGGGGCAGGATAGAAGTCTTGGGACCAGCCAGGGATAACCAGGGTATTGACTGGCCCTCCAGAGAGGGTACGTGAAGGATCAAGACCTCCAGTCTCCAGACATGCTGGTCCTTCTATTCCAGAATGAAGTATGATACCGGAGTATTACTGGCTGTCAAGTCTTTTGCCCACTCTGTTCACCCCAATTCCATGTGCAGAGTCTGTGTCCTCTCTGGATCTCCAGTTTGTGTGGGGTGGGGCATGAGATCCCAAGACCCCTCCTGCTTTTCGTAGGAACTTGCAGATGGTGGTGGTGCAGGGTCGAGGCCCAAACTCACTGTTACTTAACCCAGAGAGCAAACTGCTTGGTCGAAGTGAAGCGGTGTTTCTGAAACCTCTGAAACAGGTGAACTGAACTCTCAGTGGGAAGAGAAAATGCTGACCAGGCCAGCCAGTGTTGCCTGAACCCAGGTGCCCTCGGGGCAGAGTGCAAAAAACCGTCCTGGGAGTTGCACAAAGTTTCTGGTCAGTTGCTGGTCGCAAGTTCCAGAACTAGTTGTCCCGGACTGACTTCTCCCCTTCTTCCTCTCGCTTTGACCCGGGTCACTCAGCAGCGGCGAGCATTGGACCCTGAATTCCCACTCGGCCCGGCGCATTCTAGATCCCTGATCAGGGAGGCGCCAGGAATCGGGGGTAAGGGCTGTGCAGCGTGGACTCTGGGGTGTCCAGCGGCGAACTGAGTCCGACCAGCTGGGACTATGAGTGGAACCCAGGCTGAGCCTCAGCTGATCGATGCACTCGGCGTGCAGCGCTATTAAGGGAGTTGGCTAGGGATGGGTAGGGGCGGGGCGGCGAGCTCCGACTGGGAGGAACGCCCGGGCGGCGAGTCCCTATTGGTAGATCATTTGCAGGAGGCGGGCCCTGATTGGCCCAGCCGCTGTGACGGCTGTGCGCGGCGGGGTTAAGAGCGTCGCCGCCACCCGGGCCTAGGCGCGAGACCGGAGCAAGCTGAATCTGCACCTCAGGCGAGGAGCTGCCGTCGCTGCTATGGGCCTCAGTCTCTGCCCCTACCGCCTCGCCCTGCTTCCGAGTGTCCTCCTCTTCCTCCTGATGCTCACAGACCCGGCGCTCCCGGCCGGACGTCCCCCACCGGTGGTGCTAGGTAAGGCGCGCGTCCAGTCGTTTGTCCGTTTGTTCGTGCTTCCAGCTGGATGGGGTTCGGGCGGGGCTGTCTTCCAGTTCTGCATCTGCTCTAAGCACGGGGATGGGGAATATATGACTGTCTTGTCACCTTGGTCGGTCAGTCCGCTTCCCGCTTTAATGGGCGCGGGTGTGGTCAAACTCTTGTCACCTTCCCCTGTAGAATACAGGGGTAAGTGGGATGGTTGCCGCTCATTTGTGTGTCAGTTCACTCATGTTACCCCCAAACATGTCAGCCCCAAACATGCCTGACCTTATCCCCATTTTTCAGCTGAAAAGACCAAGGCTCTTTGGCCCCGCTCCCGAGTTGTCCCTCAGAAGCCTCAGCCTTGACTTGGGCCTGGCTAGAAGGCTGTCTCCCTCTGCCTTTCAAGCCCCATAAGTTTCAGAGTGCATTACTGAAAGGAAGTTCTTTGGGGAAAGGATTGCCCTCCTAGCCTTCCACGAGGGCTCCCCCTGACATAAAATATGTGGCACTGAGCCTGAGGTAAGAGACTCAAGGCAATGAGGGTGGCCATAGACAAAGGTAGGAGCTGAGACAGTGGCTATGAACAGATGTCACACTCTGCTCTTACTCCCGCCACTCCTTGGACTAAGCTATGTTGGGGTTAGGCAACCTGGCATGGATGAGGCCTCTGTCTTGAGGGCTTTGGGTGTCTTATTCAGGCTGTGGCCAGCCAGGACTCTTGAAGGTAGAGGCATGCTGAGGTATATGTTACAGACTGAACTGCTGCAGCATGCCCCCCACCCCCATGCTCTTTCTGCTGCCCCCCACCCCCATGCTCTTTCTGCTGGAGTGTTTAAATGAGGATGATGCAGATCACAGAGGGTGGGGTTGGCAAGCAGCCCCAGGGGGTCCCCCACCAGGAGCTCTGAGCCAAGAAATGCTCCAGGGGTATGCCAAGTTCACCATAGGGTTTGGGCAGACTTGGTCCTACCCTAAACTTGCAGGATGATCCCCAGAGTTGAGGTCTCTAATAGGCAAACACAGAAAATCCACCAATCCAGTCAGGGAAGGCTTCCTGGTGTATGCAGCTGGGGCTGAGAGTTCCAGGCAGAGGGAACTGCATATCGGAGGGAGGGAGCTAAGCAGTCCAGGCTGCCTGGAATGGAGTGGGGGCAGGGGTGGATTGTGCAGGTCTCGTGACTGGATGGGTCATCCAGAGTTTATTATGGGGGCCTTTACATAGCCTTGTGTGAGTCTAAAGAGTTCTGAGTATGAAGGGTGTGGCACTGGAAGTGTGTGGTCTCTGACTGGATTGGTCCTGGGCCTTTTACCTGAATGGTGCTAAAGGGGCTCATTAATTTGTTCAGTTCTGGATTATTTTGGGTCACAGCAGAAGAGCCTCAGGCCTCACCTAGAGGCACAGAGCAATGGGAATCCTAAGCCGCCTAGCTCTTCAGACTATGAGGCTATTGGCATTAATCCTGGGAAACCCCATGGTGGACAGCAGACACGCTGTTCCTGGGCACAGAGCAGGAACTTGACCTTGGCCATCAGAGGATCGGCATCCAAGGGTGACTGGTCTCTATGGGTGGGACCAAGATTGTTGGTAGAGGAAGCAGAAGCCAAAGAAGGGGTACAGAAGACCTTGAGCAAGGGAAAGGGACTGTAGCAAGCCATTGCCACCACTCCCAGCCTCAGTCTCCTTACCTGTAAAGTAGACATAAGGATATTCTGTGTTATTTGAGGTTAAAGACACATGGATGGCTCTTATTCTAGTTTTAGGCATAAAGAAGCTCAGGAAGTGACCACTGGTATTTTAAGAGGTCACACAGCCTGGCCAGAGCAAAGGGTATCCAGATGAAGCAAATCAGGTGACTTCCTCTTTCAGGCATTTCCTTTTTGGTGGAGACAGTTGACTAAGGTCTCTACAGTTCCCTGCGTGGTCCATAGGCATGTCATCCAGAGGCTATCATTCTGGGACTCCCCACTTCTGCACCACCTCATGAAGGGAGGTAAAGGCAGGTGCCACAGCTGCCTGCCATGGATGCCTTGAGGACACTGTGCACAGGAAGGGTGTACCCTCTGCAGGTTTGGGTTCACAGCCAGGACCCAGTGAATGTCCAGGAGAACCAGGTACTACTGGTTGTCCACTTTGTGGTCATGAATCCTAAATGGGAATATGTTTGGAAAGTGTCAAGAGCGTTACATGGGGGGGCAGTTCCTGTTGTTGTTCAGCAGGTTAAGAATCTGGCTAGTATGCATAATGCAGGTTTGATCCCTGGCCTTGCTCAGTGGGTTAAGGATCCAGCGTTGCCGTGAGCTATGGTGTAGGTCGCAGATGTGGCTCAGATCTGGCATGGCTGTGCCCGTGGCTATGGCCAGCAGCTGTAGCTCTGATTTGACCCCTAGCCTGGGAACTTTCATATGTCATGGGTGTGGCCCTAAAAAGACAAAAAAAAAAAAAAAAAAGAATCTGGCTAGTATACATGAGGATGCAGGTTCGATCCCTGGCCTCACTCAGTGGGTTAAGGATCCAGTGTTGTTTCAAGCTGTGACTGTAGATTACAGGTATGGCTCAGATCCTGAGTTGCTATGGCTGTGGCGTAAGCTTACAGCTGTAGTTCTGATTCAACCCCTAGTCAAGAACTTCCATATACCGCAGGTATGGTCCTATTAAGAAAAAGAAAAAGAGGGGAGTTCCCTTCGTGGCTCAGTGGTTAACGAATCCGACCAAGAACCATGAGGTTGTGGGTTCGATCCCTGGCCTTGCTCAGTGGGTTAAGGATCCAGTGTTGCCATGAGCAGTGGTGTAGGTTGCAGACGCGGCTCAGATCCCGCGTTGCTATAGCTGTGGCGAAGGCCTGCAGCTACAGCTCCTGCTAGACCCCTAGCCTGGGAACCTCCATATGCTGCGGGTGTGGCTCTAGATAAAGGCCAAAAGACCAAAAAAAAGGAAAAAAAAGAGCATGGCATTTGGGAACAGGTGAGGCCTGAAGATCCCTGAGAGTAAAAGGACTGTGAAGAGCCTTGAATGTTAGGTAGTGAAGCAACAGGGAGGGTTGGGTTTGAGTGTCACAAGAGCCCCAGGGCCCTGTGCAGACTGAATAGGCCGCCTCAGGTAGAGAGAAGTCATCCTTGGGGCCTGGTCGCACCACTGGCACTAGGCTGTGGCTGGAATGCTAGGTGCTTCAGGATAGCCCTTTCCAGCGCAGCATCCTGGTGTGCCAAGCTCCTAGGGACCTCCAGGTGATCTGCCCTCTGGAACTTTAGCAGGGTTTAGCAGCTGGGCTCTGGCCTTTAGCAAGGCCTGGAGGGCCTCGGTAGGCCAGCAGATGCCAGTCTGAGCCTCTCTCAACTGTGTTTCCATTCACTGTCCTCCTACACCAGCCTGTCCTAGAATGCCTTTTTGGATTTAGTTTTGGCTAGTTGAGTGGCCCAATGCTCTGTCCTGTTTCCCGATCCTTCTGTTGGAGTAATACGCGGCACTGCCTGCTCTGAAGCCTGGGCCAGCTGTGGATAGAAGGCCTTTGGGTCTCCAGCCTGCCAGGCCCGGGGCCTCATATATGCTCTCTGTCCCCCTGCAGTGCCCGGTGATTTGGGCAACCAGCTGGAGGCAAAGCTGGACAAGCCGTCAGTTGTGCACTACCTCTGCTCCAAGAAGACGGTCGGCTACTTCACACTCTGGCTGAACCTGGAGCTGCTGCTGCCTGTCATCATCGACTGCTGGATTGACAATATCAGGTGGGGGCTGGGGCACAGATGGGGTGCTGCTCACTGACCCAGCCTCCGGAGCCCATTTCTTTTTCTTTTTTTCCTTTTTTGGCCACCCCAAGGCATATGGAGTTCCCGGGCCCGGGATCAGATCTGAGCCATAGTTGCAACCTAAACCGCAGCTGCGGCAGTTCTGGTCCCTTAACCCACTTTGCCTGGCGGGAGGATCGAACCTGAGTCCCAGGGCTCCCAAAACACCCTTGATCACATTGTGCCACAGTGGGAACTCCTCCAGAGCCCATTTCTACAACATCTGTACCTCAAGAGACCTCGAGGTCACTGACCTTTCTGCCGTTTCCTCAGTCTCGTCACCACTTCTGCACTCTCCCAGACAGAACTCCTCCCCTTCCTGCTGCTCTGGTTCCTTCCCTCTCCAGTGCCTCATGCCCTGTTTGTGGTTTCTGTGCTCCAGCCTCTATTCTTAGCCTTGCTGCCCGTTGCCCCTACCCCTTCTCTTGGCCCTGACTTGGCCACACCTGCCCCTCCAGCTGCTTGTTCTTCCTGGGATTCCTTAGTGCTTGCTCTTCTTTCCACCTGAATCTGTCTATACCCTTGGCCTGATAAATTCCCTCCCATTTACACTTTCAAATCCAGGGCTGGTTTCTCTGTGAAACTGTTAATCTCTCCTTCCCCCAGGCCCCAGATCTATTTCATCTAACCTGCATTCCTGCCTGCCAAACATTGTTACCTAGTCTTTTCTTCCATAGTAAGACAATCTCATAAAGAGGATTATTGCTGGAGTTACTGTCGTGGTTAACAAATCCGACTAATATCCATGAGGACACAGGTTCGATCCCTGACCTCGCTCAGTGGTTTAAGGATCCAGCATTGTCGTGAGCTGTGGTGTTGACTGCAGATGCGGCTTGGATCCTGTGTTGCTGTGACTGTGGTGTAGGCCAGTGGCTACAGCTCCAATTGGGAACCTCCATATGCCAAGGGTGCGGCCCTAAAAAAAAAGAGAATTATTACTTATTGAATACAGACAATGTACATCTTACATACTTTCTTTCATTGAGTTGTACAACAACCTTGTGAAACAAGTGCTGGTTTTAAACCAGTTCTATAGATGAGGAAATCTAGAAACTGAAATAGTTTACAAAATTGCTCAGAGTCATTCAACTATTAAGTGGCGAAACTAAGATTCCAACCCAGAGTTGTATGCCTCTAAGCTAAGTTTCTCGCCTAGGCTGAGCCCCTTGAAGGCAGATACTATTTCTTTTATCTTATAGCTGTAGGACCAGAAACACAATTGGTGTTTTGTAAATATTTAAATATTTGAGCCGAATGGATTCTCACAAATAAAGATTTTTTTCCTGGAGTTCCCGTCGTGGCTCAGTGGTTAACAAATCCGACTAGGAACCATGAGGTTGCAGGTTCGATCCTTGGCCTCACTCAGTGGGTTAAGGATCCGGCGTTGCCGTGAGCTGTGGTGTAGGTTGCAGACGCGGCTCGGATCTGGCATTGCTGTGGCTGTGGCGAAGGCTGGCGGCTACAGCTCTGATTAGATCTCTAGCCTGGGAACCTCCATATGCTGCAAGTGCAGCCCTAGAAAAGGCAAAAAGACAAAAAAAAAAATTTTTTTTTTCCTGGAGACACACTAGTTGGTTCTAGCTGGTTCTCCAGGCCTCATGCCTTTTCTGTTGTTTATGATATCTGTTTTGTTGACTCCTTCCTCCTCATTATGCCATCAGGGTTATTTCTGGACTGTTGATCTGTATTTCTATTTTTGTAGCAGAGACATAGTCTCAGGTACTGCCGGCTGGAAGTGCAGGCTGATACTAAGAGGGTTTTTTTACCTTCATTGGTTCCCTGACATGTTTAGACTTTCATCCAGCATGGAGTGCTTTGGCTTTCCAGAACTCTGCTGAGTGGGCCACTGGGGTCATCTACAAATTTTCCTAGAGAAGGTGGGTCGCCAACGCTGCAACTTGTTGCAGCTTCGGATCCTTAACCCACTGAGCAAGGCCAGGGATTGAACCCACATCCTCACTGGACACTATGTTGGGTTTTTCAGCTGCTGAGTCTGTGGCTGATCTTTAAGGGTGGGTGGGATTCAGGACCACCAGGCTGCAGATCTAGCCTGAGTTTTCTGGGCACATTTGCCTCCTTAGTATCAGGGGAGGCCAGAGTAGGGTGCCTGGCCTGGCACAAGGCTTTCCTCCTGTATCCCACCACCCTGTCCCCATCATTTTCACCAGCCCACCCACTCACACACCAATCATAGGCTCAGGTCCTGGTTCTGTTGTGTGTTGCAGTCATCTTCTCCTTTGCCCTGTGTTGTGTTATGGTGGGTGGCAGAAGCTGGATCCATAGAGATGGAGTGATGGGAGCCTGAAAAGTTAGGCTGCCTGCCTTTTGGGATCAAGTGGGATATTCATGGCAGAACCAGGCCTGATGTGTCCCTCTCCCATTCACATCTAAGACCTGTGTTCTGGCATGGGTGACACTGAGGAGAAGGGGATATTGCCCAACAGCAATCCTGGGGTCTGGCTTCAGAGTGAGCCTCAGTGAGGGTCGACC
Source organism: Catagonus wagneri (assembly GCA_004024745.2). Lineage (NCBI taxonomy): Eukaryota > Metazoa > Chordata > Mammalia > Artiodactyla > Tayassuidae > Catagonus > Catagonus wagneri. The sequence goes on from PVHT021183554.1 coordinate 1,938,389, forward strand.
TCTGAATGTGGCACTCTGATATGTGTTTTATCAAGTAGCTTTAATAGTTCTTGGTCTCCCCTGTGCGTCTGACCAAACATGAAGTTGGAATGGGAAGGGAGTATGGCTCAGGACATTAAAAAAAAAAGAGAGTTCCTATTGTGGCTGAGTGAGTTAAGAACCTGATTAGTATCCATGAGGATGTCGGTTCAGTCTTTGGCCTCGCTCAGTGGGTTAAGGTTCCAGCTTTGCCACAAGCTATGGTGTAGGTCCCAGACATGGCTCAGATCCTGCAGTGCTATGTCTGTGGTCCAGGCCAGCAGCTGCAGCTCCTATTCAACCCCTAGCCTGGGAACTTACATATGCTGCAGGTACAGCCCTAAAAAGAAAAAAAAGGGGGGGAGTTCCCATCGTGGCACAACAGTTAACGAATCCGACTAGGAACCATGAGGTTGCGGGTTCGATTCCCTGGCCTTGCTCAGTGGGTTAATGATCTGGCGTTGCCGTGAGCAGTGGTGTAGGTCGCAGACGCGGCTCAGATATGGAGTTGCGGTAGCTCTGGCATAGGCCGGCAGCTGTAGCTCTGATTCAACCCCTAGCCTGGGAACCTCCATGTGATGCGGGTGCAGCCCTAAAAAGCAAAAAAAAAAGAAAATAAAAAGAAAAAAAAAGGAAGTGATGCTATTGGGACACACAAACTTTATTTTTTTTTTAAGTTTTATTGAAGTATAGTAATTTACAAGGTTATGATAATTTCTGCTGTACAGTGAAGTTACCCAGTCATATGTATACACACATCCATTCTGTCTCAGAATCTTTTCCCTCATAGATGATCACAGAATACTGGGTAGTTTTCCATGCTATACAACAGGTCCCCGATGGCCAGTCATTCCATATACCTAGTGGGACACACCAACTTTAGTGTCACCTCTGGGTCACCGGCTCACTATCCTCTCCTGACAGGCTGGTCTATAACAGAACGACCCACACCACCCAGTTTCCTGATGGTGTAGATGTGCGTGTCCCTGGCTTTGGGCAGACCTTCTCACTGGAGTTCCTGGACCCCAGCAAAAGCAGTGTAGGTATGTAGCCCTTCCTCCTGCCTCCCAGGGAATGGGGATGGGGGTTCTGATGGACTCCTGGAGTGGAAGGAACCTTGTTGGTTAGAAGGGGTAGCCAGTGAACTGTCCCTGGTTAGTGTGGGTCTAGAGCCCTATAGCAATGCTGGGGTATCTCCTGGCAGTAGATGTCACAGTCCCCCAGGCAGGCATGTGGGGGTAGCTAACAGTGGCTGTACTCTCTCTAATCCTATGCATTTCTGTCTACAGGTTCCTATTTTCACACCATGGTGGAAAGCCTTGTAGACTGGGGCTACACACGAGGCGAAGATGTCCGAGGGGCCCCCTATGATTGGCGCCGAGCTCCAAGTAAGTGATTGCTCTCATTTCCTCCCTGAGGTCTTAGGAGGTGGGGACGAGGACATCACAGCCACCACAGGCCCTAGGCCTTTCCCGACTCCCGGGCCTCTGGCATCCAGCCTAGTGGTCACAGCTGCAACCCCTGGTTAATCCATCCTGTCCTTTCCTCACCCTCAGCCCAGGATTTCTGGGCCTCTGAGCCCTGGGGAGAGATAATGAGGCTGAGGAGGGGGAAAGGAGCATCTTTGTTTCCTCCCTTAATGGAAACTGAGGTGGAACCAGACCCTTCCCACTTGGACTTTAGCACTGTCCCACCCACACAGTCCTGGGTCTGTCCTGAAACACGGTCAGTGATTCAGGTCCCAGGACCCTGCCTGCCTGACCCCTGCCTGGCTCTGGCCTGCAGATGAAAATGGGCCCTACTTCCTGGCCCTCCGCAAGATGATCGAGGAGATGCACCAGCTGTATGGGGGCCCCGTGGTACTGGTTGCCCACAGTATGGGCAACATGTACACGCTCTACTTTCTGCAGCGGCAGCCACAGGCCTGGAAGGACAAGTATATCCGTGCCTTTGTGGCACTGGGTCCGCCCTGGGGGGGCGTGGCCAAGACCCTGCGCGTCCTGGCCTCAGGTAAGATCCTGCCTGGCCCATCATCGAGGGGCTGGTGTTGGGGGTGGGATACTCTCTTTCCCGCTACCATGTCCTCCAAGGCCACCCTCCTGTCTCTTCTCTTGGGTCAGCACTCTTCCTTCTCCCGTGTGATATTCTTTTCCAAACAGCTCTTTCCAAAAGAATATCTAATACTACCTGTAGATTGGCCTCTTCAGTTGACAGTCTTTGTTACCTTTGGAAGTTTCTTAGAGCAGGAGTGACATAACTGTTGCTCATATGGAGCACGTGCGCACACACTGTGCTTGGGCCTAGCTGGCCTAACTTGGTTTGACCCGTGGTTCTTTGGAGGAGCCTTTTCCCTCTCTTACCTTATCCTCACTTCATCCCTACCATTGCCCCAGAGAAAGAAAGTTGGGCTAGAGTTTCCTATTTATGAGTTACACCTCCCTCTGTTGCAGCGGGGAGCCTCTGTGGGCAGCATGGGGAGGAAGCAGGTGCAGATTTGTTGGGGCCTGCTTGCTTGGCAGTTGGGAAAGCCACCTCCTTCCTCGTTCCTCTCCAATCCACCTGCCTTTTCATGAGTGCTGGCACCTGCCAGCTACAGCCATAGGGCCTTCTTCCCTTTGCTGGGACTGGGTCTGAGCCCTGTGGCCTCTCACTTTAAGAGCCCTGAGCCAGCACTGTGTCAAGCGTCTGATGAGCTTCCTTCCTCAAATCACCAGCACTGCTGCCTGACCTGCTTGTTGGTTGACTGGTCATTGTGATTGGTCAGACCCAGGGTCTCTCCCAGCAGTGACCCTGGATTGGCTGGACAATGAATCCAGTTATGGTGAGGACTCATCACAGCTGCTTACTCTGTCCAGCCTGGACAGGAAGAGACAGATGTGGGCACCCACAGAACTTGAGAGTTTGTCATAAGTGGTGGTGTCCAGGCCCAGCCCTTTCAGATCTTCCCCATGAGTCCCTTTGGAGCTTTGTCTCAGGTTCTGGAAAACTGCTTTCAGGCCCTGGCAGACTGGGAGTGGGGGTGGTACAGGAGGGGTGGCAGTCATGAAACCCTAGCTAGGGACTTCTCTTTCCTTGGGGGTCCCAGAGCCAGGCCCCAACAGGCAGAGCTGAAGGCCTGTGGTCAGAGAGGTGGGGTGATGGATGGCCATGGATCCTAAGCAAGGCAGAGGCTTCCAGCTCATCCTCTGAGGTCTCACTGGCTGGTGGGTGTGCTTGTGTTTGTGGCATTCCTATGTGAGAAGACTGTCACTCATTCTGTAGCCTGCCCTCCTGCTCTGTCTCCTGCAGGCCTGGCTGCCCAGGTCAGTGCCAGGCAATGCCCAGGTCAGTGCCAGGCAAGTGAGTGGGATAAGGCTGGGGCTGGCTGGCTGCAGGTCTGAGCCTAGGAAGAGAAAAATGTTTACATAGCTCAATGTAAAAAAAAAATAAGAGGAATGTGTCTCTGGACTGCCAACCTTCTGATTCACCTTCGACAAGGTCAGTGCCCACAAACCAGGTGATACGTGCTTTCTGAGGGGGGTATTGTTTTTACCATAAAACACCCTGTGGGTGTGGACTGCCTAAGTCCCTGGTGACACAATGTCACAGGAAAGAAACAAATAGAGCAAAAATACAGGGAAACAGAGTTGTAAGGACGTTAGCAGTGTAGAGATGCTGGGGCTGGCCGGGGGGTGGGGCAGGTGTTGTAGGGGGTTGGTGAGCATTCCTGAGCATAGATCAACCAGAACCCCCTCCCGGCAGGGGACAATAACCGGATCCCGGTCATCAGGCCCCTGAAGATTCGGGAGCAGCAGCGGTCTGCCGTCTCCACCAGCTGGCTGCTTCCCTACAGCTATTCCTGGTCACCTGAAAAGGTCTTCGTGCACACGCCCACGACCAACTACACGCTGCAGGACTATCACAAGTTCTTCCAGGACATTGGCTTCGAAGATGGCTGGCTCATGCGGCAGGACACGGAAGGGCTGGTTGATGCCATGGTGCCACCCGGCGTGCAGCTGCATTGCCTTTATGGCATTGGCGTCCCCACGCCAGACTCCTTCTACTATGAGAGCTTCCCAGACCGCGACCCTAAGATCTACTTTGGTGATGGTGACGGCACTGTGAACTTACAGAGTGCCCTGCAGTGCCAGGCCTGGCGTAGCCGCCAGGAGCAAGAAGTGTCATTGCAGGCACTGCCAGGCAGTGAGCACATTGCGATGCTAGCCAACGCCACTACCCTGGCCTACCTGAAACGTGTGCTCCTTGGGCCCTGATTCCTGTGCCAGTCAGGGCTGTGCGATGGCCTGGCCACCGCTGCTTCTCCTGGCCACCGGGGCTACCATGGTCTATGAGTTTAGCAGTTTGACTGACCATCCATCTAAAGCCCTGGATCTTGGGCTGTGAAAAGCCTCCCATGCGGAAATGCTGTTTCTTATCCTTCCTCTCTGGGAGTGAGGATGGAAGACATAGTCTGGACTTACTTGAGGGACCCTTGATGGAAAGAATGCTGCTGGTGGTGGATCAACTGTGACCTCAGGACTGGCTCTGCAGGTAGATTGGCTGGCACCCGGCCCCAATCCCCAGCTCTGGGGCCATGTGTTCCTCCTACCCCTGTGGCCTTTTCACACTCGCCAACCAGGTCCTGGCTTCTTAGCCTTCCTGTGAGGGATATTTCTGAACTGTGGTCCCTAGGATGGGCTCTTGGTCCCTAGGGTGAACCCTCTCACACACTGGCCACAAGTCAGCCTGCTATGTGGGTGGCCTAGCTGCTCAGACAGCCTGACAGTGGCCTTCTAGGGGGGCCCAGTTCCCCCTGCAGGCAGGGTGAGTTGTGTTCTCCATGGTTCCCAGGGCCTGGGGCGTTCACTCCTACCTCCCTTACCTCTAAAAACAGCTTTGCTCAGGACTGGGTAGCAGATGGCCCCCTGGTTCTAGGGGCTGTGTCCCAGGAGCCCTGATCTCCTTGGGTGGGCTGTTGCCCACAGTATTGATGCTGGCTCCCTTTGCCCTGGGACTGTGGTTGAAGGATAAGGGCAGGGCCCGCTGCCATGGCCCTTTAGGTACTCATGAAGAAGGAAAATTCAAGGAAGCAGCCAGGGCCAATCAGAGCTGCCCTGAGCTGTTTTCTTGTCAACCCACCACCACATTGCCACCCTGCCCTAAGGTCTCTAGCCCCGATGTGGGCTGGAACAGGCCTGAGAGGAGGTAGGAATCTTGCCCACCCTGCCCAGCACCTCCCTCCCCCCCCCCCCGCCCCAGCTCAGTGGTGTTTAGTCAGCAGGGACTAGCCCAAAAACTCGACTGGACCCCTGAGAGAGCCAGGTACCCGGGAGTCCCCTGAGGGTTTTCTTCTGGCTTTAGAGGTGCTACATGGGTCTCCCCATGATAGCAGGATGGGGAATTTGGGTCTGCCTTGGTGGCAGTGGTCTCTAAATGGATCATAGCTGTAGGCCAAAACTTGGGTCTACCTTCTACGGTGGGGATCCAAAGCCACAGTCAGGCTTGACTGTGCTGTTCTCCTCCAAGGTTTCTGTGGAGTGGGACTTTCTCTGTTGCATTCCTACCCAGCATCTGTCTCTCCCTTCGTTCCTGAGTGGTAGGCCCTTCCTGGGGCTTTAGGCAGGTTGTACCTCGGTTCTGGCAATAAAAATATTTTGAATTCTATAAAGTGCCCTGGCCTAGCCTCTGCTCTAAGCATGAGAGGAGGGAGACAGTGGAAGGGTGACGGGACTGGACCCTGACCTTTCCTGGGGCCTTGGTGGGTTCTCAGCACCAAAACGTGGCTCCTGTGTACCTCTTTGGGCTTCATCCTCCTGCCCCCTCTCCTGGGATCTAGTTCCCCTCCTGGGACTAAGAACCAGGACCTGAAACATTCCCATTGGACCGAAACTTTTTTCTCCCCCTGCTTCTGTCTGGTCAGTAGGCCCCAAATGTCTCCCAGAACTGGGGGTCACCCTGCATCAACTTCCATTCCCAGCCTTCCGTCCTCCCTCAGCTTCAGGTCTCAGCATCTTTTGAACTTAGAGGTGTTTTTAGGATGCCACCCTTCTACTTTGCTTCATCTGCTTTGCTGTCCACCATCTATCCCTCTTTGGGGACAGTGAGACTGAGGGAGGAAGAGAGACCAAAATGGGTAAAGACAAGGACTGAGAGACTGGGGACCAAATGGAGCAGGGAAGCATGCATAGAAATGGGGTCTAGGCTTGAGTTCTGTGGCGCAGACCCCATCCTGTCTCCTCCACAGGAGCCTGGGCAGCCTGGACTTCAGGCATCAATACACCCTTCACCACTAGAGGGCGCTCTGAACCTTCTCACTGCCCCAGTTATTGACCAAACCGGTAAGAATTGGTGGCCCAGAAAGGATTAGGATGCCTAGGAATACATAGGTCCAGTTTCATCGGTGGCCTTGAAAAAAAGAATGACAACATGAAAGGAAGTAAACCCTTAAACCCAGGTCCTGCCAAGCCTGACTCAGCTATGCCCTGACACCTACCCACTCATACTACTGGCCTTGCAGACACCCTCTCATCCCTGACCCGTTTCAACTCACTTCCACCCTCTGTTTCATAGCTGCAGAGAAAGGGCACAGGGTTAGAACAGGCTTCAGGACCAGCGAATCGGGGTTCAAAGCTGAGCTCTACCAGCTCCAGCCAAGTGGCCTGGGGAGTCTCCTGACTTCCCTAAGCCTCAGTTTGCTCATCTGAAGAATGGGGATGAATAAATGTACCCTGCAGGATAATCTTGAGGAACACTGATGGTGTTGGAGAAGATCTAATTCAGTGCTTGGTTCATGGTGGCTTTCAGCTGGCAGGTTGCTGTAATGGTGTAAGACAGTGATGCCAGAGGTTCTGGGAACTTTTAGGTGGTGTATGCTGCTGTTACAAGGACAAGTGGACTGGCTGCTGTTGAGTGACATGTGTGTCCAGAGCCCTTCCTGGGCCAGGCCAGGGGGCAAAAGGGCAGAATCTAAGGACTCCAATAATACAGACATACCTCAGAGATATTGTGAGTTCAGCTCCAGATCACCACAAAATAAAGTGAGTATCTCAGTAAAACGAGTCATATGAACTTTTTTGTTCCCTGGTGCATCTAAAAGTCGTTTACACTATAGCCTATTAAGTGTGCAATAGCATTATGTCTTAAATTTAGAAATACCTGATCGTGGAGTTTCCACTGTGGTACAGTGGGTTAAGGATCCAGTGTTGCCACAGCTGTGGCGTAGGTCATATCTGTGGCTCGGATTCATTCCTTGGCCCAGGAACTTTCATATACCTTGGGTATGGCTGAAAAAGAAAAAAAAAAAACTTTATTGCCAAAAAATGCTATCTGACAACACAGCCTTGCCACAAAACGTCTACTTGTAAAAAATGCAGTATCTGTGAATTGCAATAAAGAGAAGAGCAATAAGACAAGGTATGCCTGTATTCTCATTCACACTCAGGGAAACTACTCCAAGCAGAGAGCACAGGGGAGCAGCACCAGTGAAGACTCTTCAAGGATCACTATCTCAGGTCTAGAGGAAGAGGATGGAAGGGTTTTTCAGCAGAGGAGATAGTCACTCTAATCTGTATTGTAGGAATACCTCCTACCCTGTGGAGACAGGTTGGAGAGAGCAGAGCAGGGATTGGGAGGCTATTACAGCTGGGGAAAAGAAAACCATGAGATGCAGGACCTGGGGGTCCCAGAGGAGGAAGCGTTCAGGGTGATGCCCATCCCTTTGCAGGTCACTAAGGGGTAGGGAGCAGAATTTTGTGTGTGGTCAGGCTGGAACCAGAGGATGTGCAGTTGTGAACAGATGGAGAAATGACTCCATGGCCTAGAAGAGTCATGGGTTGAGGTGTGGACCAGAATCTAAGAATAGCGCTCAGCCGCCCCTGAGTTCAGAAGGCCCTAGACAGAGACTTAGAACTACCAGAGGAAATGCAGCTGTAAAAGGAGCTGGAGGAACAACCAGAGGGAAAGGAAGAGGACAGGAGGGGTTCTGAGAGGGGTCAAGCAGGGTGAGGACTGAAAAATGCCCTCAAGCCTGAGCCCCAGGCAGGCCTGGGCTTGGTTATAGAAGCCCAGTGGTGTCCATGTGTCTGCGGGGACCTTAAAGGATGGCGGGGGAACGTGACTTGGAGGAAGACCAATCCGCTCGGTTTGTGTCTCCCTAGAGTCTCTAGGTGAAGGGTTGGCTGTGAACTGCGTACGGAGACCTTTAGAGCCCCTTGTGTGAGCTGTATGAGGCCTCCCTGGGTGTGCTAGGCCCAGGGTCGCAGGGGAACCAGTATGCGGCTTTTAAAGGCCCAGCCCAGGCGGGAGCGTCCGGGTATTGAGTCCCTTGGCGGCCCCGAGACACTGCAGGGTGGGGGAACGGTCAACCAGTTGGCTAGGGCGGCTGGGCCCAGGTCGCGGCCAGCCGAGGGGTTGGATCGCTCAAGCGGGCGCCTGAGCTCAGTTCACCTCCCCAGCCCCTTGCAACCCCCGGGCCCGGAAGCGCAGCCGCCCGAGAGCCCGGTGCAGAGGGGGTCTCCCTGTCCCGACGCGGTGCGCGCTGTCGCGATCGGGCGGCGGGTGACGTGGCGGGGGCGGGGCCTGAGCGTTCGCTGCGGGGGTGGCGGCAGCGCGACAGAGCATCCTGGAGGCGCCCGGCCGCCACGAGGTAACGGACAGAGAGCGGGGTCGGGGGAACCGGGCCGGGGCCGCGTCCTACGAGGCCGGAACTCTCCCCGCCGCCGCGTGAGGGAAGCGGCCCTGGGAACCCCGCGCGGGGCGGGCCGCGGGCACGTGAGAGACTCTGCGCTTGAGAGCGAGCCCGAGGGGGACGCCGTGCGTGTGAGCGGGACCTTGAGCGTGAGGGGCACTCCAGCCTTGGAGGACTGAGCGTGCGAGGAGGACGCCGTGTGTGTGCGCGCGCGCGTGCGTGTACGTGCATGTTTGTGAGAGACGGGGAGGATCAGGGGTAACTGAGAGTGCGAGACGCAGAGTGTGAGGGCGCCGCTGTTAGTGTGAGGGAGACTCCTTGTGTGTGTGTGTGTGTGTGAGAGAGAGGCCCTGAATGTGAGGGCGACTCTTCTGGGAGGGAGATTGAGAGAGACCGCGAGTGTGAGAGAGACCGCGGTCAGAGTGGCCCCGAGTGCGACACTGTGATCGTGAGAGAGTGCGTGAGACCCTCCAGTGTGAGCGTGATGCTGAGGAAGAACCTGTGCCGTGTGGGAGAGACTCTGAAAATGAGAAGGGGTCCCGGGGGCGAGACTGAGCATGTGAGCACCGAGCAGAGCATCTGGGGGCCGGGGGGAGTTGGACTGGGAGTCCAGCCTGTTGGAGGGAGGATGGTGGCTCCTGCTCTTAGTGCTCTTCCTAGTGTCTTCAGGTTGGGTCATCTCGTTTGATCATCTCATGTCCTAAATGGAAGGAGATATTTGTGAAACAATCTGAGTATTCTTCACGAAGCACTGAGCAAACAGTTTGGGCACCGCTTGTGATGAGGCCAGTTTTAAGCAGGAATCCATATTTAATTTAATATTTATTTTTTGAGTACCTCTTGTGTGCACGGGACTGTGTGCTTGATAAAAAAGAATTCAGTTTTTACCCTTGATGGGAAAAAAGCACTACCAGCCAATCTTTCGGGGTTAGCAGAATGCTTAGCCATCCGGTGCTTATCTCAGAGGGCTGCTCCCTGATTTCGAAGCTCTGGGAGGAGCAGACTTTTGAAAGCCTGTTAGCGCTTCCTGAGATCCTGAGATTTTCAACTCTCTGCTTGCTGGGAGGCCCTTGAGGAAATGGCCCAGGCTGCTCACATTGCTGAGGTCGTCCCGCTGTGAGCTAATGACTTTTGCTTCCAATTTTGGTCTCAGATTATCTTTTAAAGTTCTTATATTTGATTTACCTTTCCTGAAAAATACGTAGAAAACCACAGGCTCCATATTCTGTCTTCCTTCTTCTCTGACTGTGGACATATTTTTATCGTAGATCAAAAGTAAATACCAGTTATGTGACTGACCTCCCGGCACTTCTTGGTACAGGAAATTTCCTGACCTTTGTCCTCTGTGCTTCCTGCTGTAGTCTCCAGGATGTGTGGATACTCTTCTACAAAAGTGACGCAAGTGGTGCTCGTGGGACCTGGGACAGAGGGAGTAGCAGCTGTCTAGACCTGCGTGATATGAAACGGCCAGGGTAGTTCTCTGACATGTGTTGAGTTACGCCCCACTGTGGGTGTGATGGAACTTCTCAGTAATTGAGTGCTTCCCCTGCTGGCATGTAAAAATTAGATTTAACAAAAGGAAATACCATCCTGCTGATTACTAGGTTCATTTTTTGATAAGTTGCCTCACTCTTTGTTGCAGAGACTAATTGGCCAAAACAGACACGTGGAATTGGGCCTGGCTGCGGAGACTTCATTTTTTTCTCTGTACCTGACCATTTACAATGAGGTGGCTTATGAAAGTGTGATGTCTGCTTATTTCCTCACAGGTGAATGTTAGCTTTCTTTGATCTTTGTGATTTGTAAAGAGTTTTAATTATTTGAGTGCAGTATGAATACAATTATCAGTAAAATGATTGGCTTGCACATACTTACAATTATGTAACACTATAATTTATTATATAAATGAATTATATGTTTTTAATATTTTATTTCTTTCTAAAGAGTAACTGTAGTGGATGGAGTTCCCGTCGTGGCTCAGTGGTTAACGAATCCAACTAGGAACCATGAGGTTGCAGGTTCAATCCCTGGCCTCGCTCAGTGGGTTAAGGATCCGGCGTTGCCTTGAGCTGTGGTGTAGGTCGCAGACGTGGCTCGGATCCCGCGTGGCTGTGGCTGTGGCGAAGGCCAGCAGCTACAGCTCCGATTAGACCCCTAGCCTGGGAACCTCTACATGCTGCGAGTGTGGCCCTGAAATGACAAAAAGACCAAAAAAAAAAAAGGAGTAACTGTAGTGAATTTTTTTTTGGCTATGCCCATGGCATGTAGATGTCCTGGGCCAGGGTTTGAACCCGAGCCACAGCATAGGCAATGCTGGGTTCCTTTTTTTTTTTTGCTTTTTAGGGCCACAGCTGCAGCATAGGGAGGTTTCCAGGCTAGGGATCGAATCTGAGCTACATCTGCCAGCCTATATCACAGCTACAGCAATGCAGGATCCGAGCTGCATCTGCCACCTGTACCACAGCTCATGGCAACAGCAGATCCTTAACCCACTGAGTGAGGCCAGGAATAGAACCCACAACCTCATGGTTCCTAGTCAAATTTGTTTCCGCTGCGCCACAACAGGAACTCTGACAGTGCTGGATTCTTTTTTTTTTTTTTGCCTTTTTGTCTTTTTGCCTTTATCTAGAGCTGCACTCGCGGCATATGGAGGTTCCCAGGCTAGGGGTCTAACAGGAGCTGTAGCCACCAGCCTTCACCACAGCCACAGCAATGCGGGATCCGAGCTGCATCTGCAACATACACCACAGCTCACAGCAACGTCGGATCCTTAACCCACTGAGCAAGGCCAGGGATCGAACCTGCAACCTCATCCGACTAACAAATCTTAGTTGGATTCGTTAACCCCTGAGCTGTGACGGGAACTCCCCAGTGCTGGATTCTTAATCCTCTAGTCTACCAAGGGAATACCAGTTGTGGTGGTTTATTGATTTATTTTTATAATGATTTTTATTTTTTCCGTTATAGCTGATTTACAGTGTTGTCAGTTTTTTACTGCACAGCAAGGTGACCCAGTCACACATATATGTATACATTCTTTTTTTCTCACATTATCATGATCCATCACAAGTGACCAGACATATTTCCCAGTGCTATACAGCAGGATCCCATTGCTTATCCATTCCAAAGGCAATAGTTTGCATCTATTAACCCCAAATTTCCAGTCCCTCCCCCTCCCTCCCCCTTCCTCTTGGCAACCACAATTATTTATTTATTTATTCGTTTGTTTATTTGTTTATTTATTATTTTATTTTTTGCTTTTTTTAGGGCCGCACCCAGGGCATATGGAGGTTCCCAGGCTAGGGGTCAAATTGGAGCTGTAGCTGCTGGCCTGCACCACAACCACAGCAATACCGGATCTGAGCAGCATCTGCGACATATACCACAACTCACGGCAACCCCATATCCTTAACCCACCGAGCGAGCTCAGGGATCGTGCCTGTGTCCTCATGGATCCCAGTCAAATTCGTTTCCACTGCGCCATGATGGAAACTCCAGTTGTGGTGGTTTATAATTAAAAATATTTGCAATGAGGTTGTTAAAAATAGGAAACCAAAGCCATGGAAAAGACTAGATATCAGGTACTGTTGATAAGTGAGGGTATGTATCTATTCGCTATGATTCAGAGTGAATTTGACCTTGAGTTCCCTGGTGTTCTAGGTAAAAAGACAAATGCAAAGAGTCACATAATTTTCGTTTTTTGATGTAAGTACTACAATTAAAATTTTGGTATCTTTCTCAACAGCATTTTTTGTCATAGTCATCAGTTATAAAAGTTTTAAAATTCAGCTTATAAAGTATCCTTTATGATTGAAATTTGAAAGAGCCATTTTTTCCTCCTGAAGACTGCCTATGATAGTTTCATGGTGAAATTTACATGAAAAAATTTTAGTGATTTGGTGAATTCCTTTATTATCTGCCTCAGAAGCCTGAAAAACAGAATGAAATCCTGTTAGAAAGGTGTATTGTGGGAGTTCCCGTCATGGCACAGCGGAAATGAATCCGACTAGGAACCACGAGGTTGCCAGTTGGATCCCTGACCTCACTGAGTGGTTTAAGAATCCAGCGTTGCCGTGAGCTGTGGTGTAGGTCGCACAGGCAGCTCGGATCCTCCATTGCTGTGGCTGTGGCATAGGCTGGCAGCTGTAGCTCCGACTGGACCCCTAGCCTGCGAACCTCCATGTGCCAAAGGTACAGCCCCAAAAAGCAAAAAAAAAAAAAAAGGCTAAAATAAGAAAGAAGAAAACTGTATTGTTTCCTTACCAGTGGGGTTTAGCATCAGTTTCTCAAGACAGGAACTTATAGAGTACATGGAATTGTTTAATGGAAATCATCTTCAATGATAATTTTAGAGACTGTATGTTTTAGAGAAAGACTGAGGTGTGCGCGCGCACATACACGGACATAAGGAGATGTATGGAGAAAGATGGCAGCCAGGATGTTAAGTAAAAGGTAGGAGAAGAAGGGTGTTAGAGGCAAAGGGCTCAGCATTAGGAAAGATGTGTTTGTCTGATGGACTTTGGAAAGCATGGAATACTCCGTGTTCTGGAAACTGCAAGTAATTCAGTGTGACTGGACCATGGGTGGGACTATGTGCAGCAAGGTGTCTAGTTAGAAGGCTCTGCTGAGAAGCTTGGAATTGTTTCTAAAGACTTGGCAGCACCTGAAGGAGGCTTTCTAACTGTGTTAGGATGCCAACCAACTGAGTAGATAGTAAGGTTGGTATTCTCTTGTAAAACTTGAGGTGCCAAAGCAGTGTTTTTCCCTGTTGGAAGGCTGTCTCCCACCTCTGATTTTTCCGTTTCCTGCATGGAGGTAAGCACTATTTCAGTCTTTTTTCTCAGAATTCACCTAATTTTAAATAAGATTTATGTTAGAATATTCTATTTTCGGGTGTTCTAGATCCTTGCTGACTTTATGTCTACTTGTTCTATCAATGACCAACAGGGGTGAGTTGAGGTCTCCAACTATAATTGTGGATTTATCTATTTTTCCTTTTAGAGCTATCGGTCTTTAGAGTTCCCATGTGGCTTAGTAGGTTAAGGACCAGTGATCTGGCTTTGTGGCTTGGGTCACTGCTGTGGTGAGGGTTCAGTCCCTGGCCTTGGAACTTCCACATGGGACAGGTGTGTCCCCGCCTCCTGCAAAAAAAATGCTACCTTACTAATTGTTTTCTCTATTCTGTTTGTTTTATATGTTCTTTGCTTCTTTTTTCTACCTACTTTGGGATTGAGTATTTATTATGATCTGTTTTATCTCCACTGTTGGCTTATTATTTATACCTCTTTTGTTTTTGTCTTTTTTTTTTTTAGGTCCATATCCGTGGCACATGGAGGTTCCCAGGCTAGGGGTCGTATTTATACCTGTTTTAATTTTTTAGTGGTTGCCCTTGTTTCACAATGTACATCTTTTTTCCCCCTTCTTTCAGCTGCCCCTCAGCATGTGAAGCTCCCAGGCCAGGAATCAGATCCAAACTGCAGTTTTGACCTAGGCCACACCTGTGGCAACACTAGGGCCAGAAACCTGTGTCCCAGTGCTCCCAAGACACTGCTGATTCTCTTGCGCCACAATGGAAACTACAATGTAAATTTCCCTTTTTTTTTTTGCAGCATATGGAAGTTCCCAGGCTCCAGGTTGAATCAGAGCTACAGTTGCGGGCCTGCACCACAGCCACAGCAACGTGGGATCCGAGCTGCATCTGCAACGTACACCACAGCCCACGGCAACAGCGGATCCTTAACCCACTGAGGGAGGCCAGGGATCAAACCTGAGTCCTTATCGATTCCAGTCGGGTCATTACCACTGAGCCACAATGGGAACTCCCCACATCTTTTAATTAATCATAGTCTACCGCTAAACAATATTGCTTCATTTTCACATATAAGGACTTTACAACAGTGTAACTCCCAATTCTTTCCTATCTTTGTGCTATTGGTTTTTTTTGTATTTTTAAAATTATTTTTTAAAATTTATATTGCTTTGTGCTATTGTTGTCATACATTTTACTTTTATATATGCGAGAAATTAACAATGCATTGTTACTATTTTTGCCTTAGCCGATTATGTTCTAAGGCAATTAAAATAAGCAAAAAGAGGAGTTCCCTGGTGGTATCTAGTGGTTCTGACTCGGCACTTGCACCACTGTGGCCTGCATTCAGTCCCTGGTCACTTGAGATCCTACATCTATTTACCTCAGAGCATTTGATATTGTCCTACACCTCTTAGATGCTCTCTTCTAATTTTTTTCACATTTTGACTTTCGGTTTTCATTTTTCTGCTGAAGTTCCACATCTGTATTTGTATGCTGTCCAGCTTTTCCACTAGAGCCTTTAATGTGTTAATCATAGTTGTTTAAAATTCCGTGTCTAGTTCTGTCCCAAACCCACAGTGCATCCCCCCACCCCCCAGATTGTCTTATTTGAAAAACCAAGGTTTTCCAAAGTCTGTGAGTCATTGTCTGTTCTGCAAAGAGGTTCGTTGTGTCTTTTTAGTTTCCACATGTAAGTGGTAGCATTGGGTGTTGCTGTCTAATTGTCTGACTGGTTTCACTTCGCGTGATAATTTCTAAGTCCATCCATGTTGCTATAAATGTTGGTAATTCATTCCTTTTAATGGCTGAGTAATGTTCCATTGTGTGTATGTACCATATCTTCCCTATCCACTCCTCTGTTGATGGGGCATTTAGGTTGTTTCCATGACCTGGCTATTGCATAGAGTGCTGCAATGAACACTGGAGTACATGTGTCTTTTCGAGTCAGGGTGGTAGGTTGTTTTTCTCGCTTTTTTGTGTTGCTTGTGATTTGTTATTGGTTGTCAGATGTAATATGCGGATGCTGGTCAGATTCGTTTCCGCTGAGCCACGATGGGAACTCCCAGATGGAACTTACGGATTGAAGTATATAGTCTTTATTTTAGGAAATGGGTACACTTTCTTTTGCTAGCCTGTTAATGTAGGAGTTTGAGTCAGGATATGAGTTGGATTTGGATTTGGGTTTTGTTGTTGCTATGGTTACCTTATGTGCATCAGTGACTTCACATTCCTCTGGTGTTTCCTTGCCCTGAGGGTGGATTTTTCTGTGTTTATGCTCCACCTTTCGATTTTTGTACACCTGTGCCTCAGTGCACAGTCTACCAGAGCCTTGCTGTTGGGTGCTGGCTAACCTGGTTTGGGGGGGTGGTAGAGGGGTTCTCTGTTGTCTTGGTTTAGCCTCAGCCTTAGGCAGACTCTGTTTCCGCAGGTCTGGCGGGTGGATGTTTCTGGGTGAACTTGCCATCTCTAATAGTCTGGACCAGAATTTCCTTCTTTCCTGCCAGGCATAGAGGGTTGTTTTATTTTTCTTTCATCCTGTCCTAGCTGTCTTGCTAGTGACGGGGTTTGCCGTTTAGCCAGGGTTTTAAGATTTTTATTTTTCAGAGAAGGGAGCAGGTAGACCTTTGTATTTTTTCCAGAGCAGTAACTGCTTTCCTTCTCCAGGCCAGCACTCCTTTTTCGTCTTTTTTTTTTTTTGGCCATTTCTAGGGCCACATTAGTGGCATATGGAGGTTCCCAGGCTAGGGGTCTAAGCTGAGCTGTAGCCACCAGCCTATGCCACAGCCACAGCCACACGGGATCTGAGCCGCGTCTGTGACCTACACCACAGCTCACGTCAACTCTGGATCCTTAACCCACTGAGCGATGCCAGGGATCAAACCCGCAACCTCATGGTTCCTAGTCAGATTCGTTAACCACTGAGCCACGATGGGAACTCCCAAGGTCAGCACTCCTGAGGGGCTTTCTCTAGCCTTGTATTTCTTTTTCTTTTCTTTTTTTTTTGTGTGCTTTTTAGGGCCACACCCGCGGCATATGGGTGTTCCCAGGCTAGGGGTTGAATCAGAGCTGTAGCCGCTGGCCTATGCCACAGCCACTGCAACTCCAGATCTGAGCCGCGTCTGTGACCTACACCACAGTTCACGGCAACACCAGATCCTTAACCCGCTGAGCAAGGCCAGAGATCAAACCCACAACCTCATGGTTCCTAGTCGTGTTCTTTAACCACTGTGCCATGATGGGAACTCCAAGCCTAGTATTTCTTGTGAACACTCACTGAGGTCTTACTGGAGAAATACCTCTGAGTGTGTCTTGCTAACCCACTCTTAACCTTTAGTAATTCATTAAAAATTTTCCCTGAATTCTTCTTTCCTGCCTGTATGGTGGTTCTGTTGTTCTCCATCTACCGTGGGTAAGCCAGAGCTTGCATCTCTCTGTATCTGTTTGGTTGGTCTATAACCTCGGCTTCTTACTGACTTCAAGAGAAGTTATGATTTTGTAGATTATCCAGCTTTTTATTGTCATTGGAGTAGGAGTGATGCTCCCCAGCTTTCTACATCTTTTAAAAAATTTTTTGTTTTTATTTTTAAAATTTTTTTTGTCTTTTTGTTCTTTTATGGCCGCACCCGTGGCATGTGGAGGTTCCCAGGCTAGGGGTCCAATCGGAGCTGTAGCTGCCTGCCTATGCCACAGCCACAGCAATGTGGGATCAGAGCTGCGTCTGTGACCCACACCACAGCTCACGGCAATGCCAGATCCTTCAGTGAGCGAGGCCGGGGATCGAACCCACAACCTCATGGTTCCTAGTCAAATACGTTTCCGCTGCGCCACGACGGGAACTCCTACATCTTTTCTTTATTGTTATTATTTTTTGTCTTTTTAGGGCCGAGGCACGGCATATGGAGGTTTCCAGGCTAGGAGTTGAATCAGAGCTGTAGCTGCCGGCCTACGCCACAGCCACAGCAATGCCAGATCTGAGCCGCATCTGCAACCTACACCACAGCTTATGGCAACGCCCAATCGTTAACCCACTGAGCAAAGCCAGGGATCGAACCTGCAACCTCATGGTTCCTAATCGGATTCATTTCCGCTGTGCCACGACGGGAACTCGTTTTCTATATCTTAGATGGAAGTTGGAAGTCAATGCAGGAGTTCCTGTTCTAGTGCAATGGGATTGGTAGCATCTCTGAAGCGCTAGGACGCAGGTTTGGTTCTATATCTGGCCCAAGCATTGTGGGTTAAGGATCTGGTGTTGCCACAGCTGCAGTATGGGTCACAATTATCGCTTGGATCTGATTCCTGGCTGGAGTACTAACTCCATATGCTGTTGGGAGGCCAAAAAAGAAAAAGAAAAAAAAAAGGTCAAAGCAATTACATTTCATACTGTTTTTAAACTTTCCAGTGAAATGAACATACCTCTCTTTTTCCCTTTCTGTGATACTGTGATTAAATATTTATTCGGTCTTTGTCCACTGTTCCTGGCACAGAGCTCCTGTAATTTCCTAATACGAATTGTAGAGGCATCTTTTGTTATAATATTAGTTTGGTTCCCATTTCCTCAAATAGCTCCAGATCAGTAAAGGTGAAATGGATGTCTTTTGTTATTTATATAATAAGCTCCTTTCAGCACACCTGAGTTGATGTCCATGAGGTGATTTTTGGAAAGCATCTACATCCTCTAAGGATGGAGGCTGCTTGCCAGGGGAACCAACCTTGTGATTAGAGGGTTGGACTTTTCGTTCAGGTCTGGCTTCCTGGGATGGGAGAAGGGCTGGAGGTTGAATCAGTCACCAGTGGTCAGCGATTTGATCAGCTAAGCTTTTGTAATGAAGCCTCCATAAAGAGCCCAAAAGGATGGGTTTTAGAAAGCTTCCCCATACCTTGTCCATCCCTTCTATCTTATTATTCCTAAGTTATATCCTTTATACCAAACTGGTAATTTAGTAAGTAAACTGTTTTCCTGAGTTCTGTGTTCAGCTTTATCAAATTAATTGAACCTAAGGAGGGTCGTAGTGGGAACTCCAATTTATAGCTGGTTGGTCAGAAGCACAGGACTTGCGACTTGGCATCTTAAGTTGGGGGGTGGCTGTTTTGTAGGTTGAGCCCTTAATCTGGGGAATCTGTTGCTGTCTCCAGGTAGATGTTGTTAGCATCGATTAAACTATGAAAGATACCAGATCTGCTGGGTGTTAAGAATTGTTTGATGTGTAGAAAATACATATATCTGGGAGTTCCCATTTTGGCGCAGCAGAAATGAATCAGACTAGGAACCATGAGGTTGTGGGTTTGATCCCTGGCCTTGCTCAGTGGGTTGAGGATCTGGCGTTGCTGTGAGCTGTAGTGTAGGTTGCCGACGCGGCTCGGAAGTTCAAAAAAAACGGAGTTCCCATTGTGGCATAACGGAAACGAATCCGACTAGTATCCATGAGGATGCAGATTCTATCCCTGGCTTTGCTCAGTGGGTTGGGGATCCTGTGTTGCCATGAACTGCGGTGTAGGTCGCAGATGAGGATGTGGCTCGGATCCTGCATTGCAGTGTCTGAGGCACAGGCTGTAGCTTCAGTTCACCCCCTAGCCTGGGAACCTCCATATATGGGTGCAGCTCCAAAAAGAAAAAGCAAAAAAAAAGTTCAGAAAGAATATCTGGGAGCATGATCCCCCTTCCCCACCAGCTAGGGTCTGATGAATAGGGGAAGGGTCTTCTTTGCTTGCCTCCATATTGAGCTGAGTAGAAAGGGCAACCTAAGTCTCTTTGCACTGAGTCCTTTTTTTTTTTTAAGGAACGTAAGGAAGGGGAAAATCCCTTTTTCCTCTCCCCCCTTAGGCTCTCTGGCTGGGGCGTTGTAAATTAGACTGGCAGAAGACGGATTAACAACAGAAAACCAACCAAGTTTTATTAATGTGTATGGAGCGTGCACATGGAAGCACTCGCTGATGAATGAAGAGCCTGCACCTGACTGTTATGTAGGACTATAGGCTCCTCAGGTGTTTCCTGGTTTTATTTTCGTGCTTGTCTGGGCTCACCTGATAGACACGTGAAAACAAATATTTTCCCACGTGCCTGCATAGAGTAACCTGCATGGCGTGGTGCTAGGAGTGAAAGGAAAAGTGTTGCCGCCTTAGAGCCAGGTCTCCTAATAAGCAGAGGTAGGCTGGCTCAACCTTTCTGGGAGTGGGAGAAGGCTTATTAATGGCCCCAGAGAAGCTTTTTCATTTGGGCTCATGTCTAGATTCCAGAAGGGGACTGAGACACGTAAGGGAGGAGTTTTGGGGCAGGGACCTGTGAAGACTGGAATTTTCCCTGAGAACTACTCACTTGTGAGTGACTGGGGTTCTCTTGCTCTGAGCTTCGTGAGGTAGGATTCATGGTTGACTAGATGAGAAGCTTCTGGGAAGATGATGTACTGATCCCATTCTTAGTTTTGTAAGTAATCTCTGTGACCTTAAAGGACTGAGTGGGAATTAAATGGCCTACCAGATTCCTTTCTCCTGGAGATGAGGTAGGAGTTGGGGATCTGAATTCCCCATTCCTGGGGCACAGGAATTGGAGGGACATAGCCCTGCTGCGTGCAGGGTCAGGAAGATACTTGTCTTCGTCTGACAGATTGAGTCCTTCGTAGGTAGGTTGGTGTGGAATCCAACTTCCTTGAGGTTGATGGACAGGACCAATGTTAATCCAAATGTAGTAGTAGTAGTATTAGTAGCAGTGGTGTGTGTGGGCACATGCTCACCATTTCCCTACAGGATACCCTCCAATGCCAGATATGTGGGTAAGAGAAGCTTGTTGTTGTTGTTGCACCCACAGCATGCGGAAGTTCCTGGGCCAGGGACTGAATCTGAGCCACAGCAGTGATAATTCCAGATCCTTAACTCACTGTGCCACATGGGAACTCAGGAAGTCTTATAGCTTTGATTGGGTGCCAAGATTCCTGGGTCCTGGAGTTCCCTTCGTGGCTCAGTGGTTAACGAATCCGACTAAGAACCATGAGGTTGCGGGTTCGATCCCTGGCCTTGCTCAGTAGGTTAAGGATCCGGCGTTGCCGTGAGCTGTGGTGTAGGTTGCAGACGCAGCTCAGATCCCGCGTTGCTGTGGCTGTGGCGAAGGCCGGCGGCTACAGCTCCTGTTGGACCCCTAGCCTGGGACCCTCCATATGCCGTGGGTGCGGCCCTAGATAAGGCAAAAAGACCAAAAAAAAAAAAAGATTCCTGGGTCCTGTTTTGTGGGAATATTTTTGCAGCCTCAGGTGATAGAGGAGGAAAGCAAATAAGCACATAGCAGAGGAGTCCCACATTAGGGTGCCCTCTGGTCTTGTTATGTTATTCCTCTTTTTGGGCACATTGGAAAAAGAAAAGAGTGGGCAAGCAGCAATGTGGGAAGTAAGGTGAGAGTTGCAGACACAGCGACACCTGGGTGTGTGTTTTCATGGAGATTCTCTCCTTGGTCCAGTCTCTGCAGTAAGCATATGCCCTTGTCTCAGCATCTTCCTAGCACTTCCTGTCACCTGTTCGTGTTCTCTGCTGGCTTGAGAGTAGCTCCAGACCTCTCCACATGTGGCTGTTGATGTTTGGGTGGAGGTGCATGGGTATGGAAACTGAGAGGTCCAACAGACTGGCCAGGGCTGTGAACCTGGTCTTGGGACTCTGGTCTAATCTGCAGGGCAGGTTGCTGGTTTTGAGTTGGTAAGAACAGAGCAAAACCTACACCTGAGGGAGAATCCATGCTATGGATAAACCCAATGCCCGCCTACCCTGGGCGTCCAGCTAGGTACCTTTTGTTGGAAGTCACCCTCATGTTGTGCCTGAGCCCTTGTGTGGTGTTTTTTGGGAGCAGTTGAGGTCAGCCTGCTTCCATTTCTCTGTCTCCCGTGGTGAGAATGAAGCAGGCTTATTGTATTTAGGTCTATGTATGAGTCATGCTGTCCCTACACAAGAGGTGGGCAGGGAAATCTGCCTGCCTTGCAGGTCTAAACTAGAGCCTTACTAGCTCCTACCCTAGACTGACATGCTTATATTCTTTGCCAGGCCAGAGTAAACACAGGTGTGAAGGAACCAATTGTCATGGAAGCCGGGGAGCTGGAGAGCCCCACACCCACATACCATCTCATTCCTAAGGCTGGCCAGCCCAGGGAGGAGGAAGATGCCAGCATGCTACCTCAGCAGTCCACAGAAACTATGCAGCTGAAGAAGGAGATCTCTCTGCTGAATGGGATCAGCCTGGTGGTGGGCAACATGATCGGCTCAGGAATCTTTGTCTCGCCTAAGGGTGTGCTGGTCTACACTGCCTCCTATGGGTTATCGCTGGTCATATGGGCCATTGGTGGGCTTTTCTCAGTCGTGGGTGCCCTTTGCTATGCCGAACTGGGTACCACCATCACCAAGTCTGGGGCAAGCTATGCTTATATTCTGGAGGCCTTTGGAGGCTTCATTGCCTTTATCCGCCTCTGGGCCTCCCTGCTAATTGTTGAGCCCACCAGTCAGGCCATCATTGCTATCACCTTCGCCAACTACATCATCCAGCCCTCCTTTCCCACCTGTGAGCCCCCATACCTGGCCTGCCGTCTCCTCGCTGCAGCCTGCATGTGTAAGTCTGAGCGTTTAGCTGGGGGAGTATGTGTGGGGGTGGGGTTACTTTTTTTTTGTCTTTTTAGGGCCACACCTGTGGCATATGGAGGTTCCCAGGCTAGGGGTCCAACCGGAGCTGTACCCGGCAGCCTACACCACAGCTACAGCAATGCAGGTTCTGAGCTGCATCTGTGACCTACACCACAGCTCATGACAACGCTAGATCCCCAACCCACTGGCAAGGCCAGGGATCGAACCCGCATCCTCATGGATGCTAGTCAGGTTCGTTAATGGGGGTTACTTTTTAATGCTAATGATACTTTATCTACGAATAGCATATTTTGCTTTTTTTGTGGGGAGAGTGGCATCTCACCTATTGAAGTAATCTAACAATTTTTTTCCTGAGATAAATAGGGGTAAAGATGGGGATTGGGGAAGTTTGCAAATGTGGCTTTTGGTGCCTAACATTACTTCTGCTCTGGGCTATCCCTGAGTTCTGTTCCCCAGTCTTTGTGACAGGTTGGTGCATGTCTTGTCAGGTGTTTTGACTGGTGTCAACATCACTAGTTGTAACTTAGCCCAGAAAAAAACCTCAGTGCCGAGCCCTTTATTCTGCTGCTCAGAAAAAAAAAAAGTTATTTTGCTTCCGAGCTTTTACTCCTAAGCCATGTTAAAGTCATCAGTGAGGAAATGGGCTTCTCTAGACTGTGAAGGTCCCAAGGTATTTTATCCCTCAGGCTCACAACAAAACCATTCCCTCCTGCTACTGCCGCTCTCAGCAGCCCATTCTGAGCTGCAGGCACCACACCAAAATGGCTTTTTCCCATTGGTGTTTCAGATTTCTTTACACTGGCTTTGTAAACAAGCTCTGTCTGCGGTCAGCCAGGAAGGTGGCTTCTACCTTGTATTTGGGTTTCTCAGGACAGAACCTGAGAGGTCCCAGGGTATCGGTTTTTACTTTCCTTTTTCTCTTACGGCGTAGTAAGGAGGAATTCTGTCTGAAATTGCTGAAAGGGAGAGAATATTTATTGTGAACTTGGTCTAGTAAAGCTAGTGTTTTAGCTGAGAAGTGGCCAGAAACGCTTGTGTTCCTTAGCACTGTGCTGCCAGAGGCACTTAATTATACTCTGTTCTTTCCGTATCTTTGCTTGCAAAAGCTTTGGCAGTATGTGTAGTTTATCCACAGTGTTAAAAATAGACTGAAGGTACCTTGGAGTTAGCAATAAAGGATTGTACAATATGCTGTGCCTCCTGACTCTAGGGAATTTATTAAAGACAGATGTTAAAGGGAGCGCCTCCACAGATACCCCTGGGAGGAGGGAAGGTGGGTACTCAGCTGTATATCTGATAGGGTTTTGCCGGGGGGATTCTAGCCTGACTGAGCTCTCTGAAAAAGGGGATAATTTTCCGATTATAAAACACATTCATGGAGTTCCTGTCATGGCTCAATGGTTAACGAACCCAACTAGCATCCATGAGGATGTGGGTTCGATTCCTGGCCTAGCTCAGTGGGTTAAGGATCTGGCATTGCCATGAGCTGTGGTATGGGTCGCAGACGTGGCTTGGACCCCCCATTGCTGTGCCTCTGGTGCAGGCCGGTAGCTAGAGCTCCCATTCAACCCCTAACCTAGAAACCTCCTGGGGTGTGGCCCTAAAAAGACCAAAAAAAACCCCCAAAAAACAAAAAAAACCCCACATTCATTAAGGAGAAAATTAAATTAGCCTCAGAACACCTGTAATCTACCACTAAGAAACGAGTACTTTAATAATTCAGTCGCATCTTCATTTCTTTCTGTTATGTAGAATTAGAACAATACTTTGCACATAACTTTATATTCTGCCTTTTAAACTTAAGTATATTAGGGATTTCCCCCCCTTTTGTGAAATGTTCTTCAAAAGAAACATTTTTAGCAGTATTTATGTCTTTTTTATTAAAACATAATACCTAGACTGTTATAGAAAAGTGCCAGGAGTTCCTGTCGTGGCGCAGGGGAAACAGATCTGACGAGGAACCGTGCAGTTGCAGGTTCAGTCCCTGGCCTTGCTCAGTGGGTTAAGGATCTGGCGTTGCCGTGAGTTGTGTAGATCACAGACGAACCTCGGATCTGGTGTTGCTGTGGCTGTGGCTGTGGTGTAGTCCAGCAGCTGTAGCTTCGATTCAACCTCTAGCCTGGGAACCTCTCTATACCACAGATGACAGCCCTAAAAAGCAAAAAAAAGAAAAATGCCAAAAGAAAAAGTAGAAAAAAGAAAGTTAAGGAGTTCTGTGGCTGTGGGTAGGCCAGCGGCTACAGCTCCCGTTTGACCCCTAACTTGGGAACCTCCATATGCACCATGGGTGCAGCCCTAAAAAGACAAAAAAAAAAAAAAAAGAGAACAAAACAAAAAAGAAAGTTAAAAATCACCCATGATTTTATCCCCCAGAGAACTTTTGTTACTTGTTGTGTGAAATACTTTCAGTATTTTTTTTTTTGTGCTTACCCATCATTTTTTAAAAAGTACCCTTAAGATCAAACTCTTTGTGGTTTGTATACTATATTTTTAAGAAAATTTAATATTTAATCCCTTTTATTAAATATTCTTTGAAAACATAGTTTAGGACACATAGCTAGTTTCCAGGCAATGTAACACAGTGATTAAGATCACAGGCTCCCATGCTAGACCAGGTTTGAGTCCAGCCTTACCATCCAGTAGCTGTTGACCTTAAGGAGATGGTTAACTGTTGCCTTAGTTTTCTTATTTGTAAAATGGGACTATTGATTGTACCTATCTGAAAAGATTGTTTTGAGGGATAAATTAATCAGTATACATATAGTGCTTCTGGCATATAGTTGAGTGTCTTATAATATTATTAAAAATAATACGGCTATGGGGAACCTTTGTGTATAAATCATTTTCAGAGTTTCTTCATATTTTATTAGGATAGAATTATATAAGAGAAATCCCTATGTCTAAAGAATTAAACTGTTTCAAATTTCTTCATTTATTTTCTAGAAGAACTGGTGAATTTACTCTTTGCTGAGCACCTGAGAGTGCCTGTGCATTGGCCCTGTGATGATCTCAGGTTGAATTCCAAGAATAACCCAGTCAAAGGGCACCATGTACATAATTTTTCATATAAAGATTTTTACTTATTAAATCTTTTTTCCTTTATGATTTTTCCCATTGTTTTTTGTGCTTAGTAATAAGCCCATCTCCATACCAGGAATTGATCTTTTG
The DNA here is from genome assembly GCA_004024745.2 of Catagonus wagneri. Lineage (NCBI taxonomy): Eukaryota > Metazoa > Chordata > Mammalia > Artiodactyla > Tayassuidae > Catagonus > Catagonus wagneri. Next base: position 1,963,660 of record PVHT021183554.1, read on the forward strand.
ATTGGAGAGAGACCTCACCGCTTAGAAATGCAAAGTCATGGTGTCTCATAACTTCTTTCATTCAAATATACTTGTACCCGGATTAGTCAGTATCGGAATTCCTGCAACCCCCCCGTCCCAGAAACCAAAGCTTTTCCATAGAGGAGGAACTTGTCAGAGATGGGGCCAAGTCATAAAATCTTGTCCTATCCCTACAGACTAAAATTTTTTTTTTTTTTTTTTTTTTGCTCTTTAGGGCTGCACTCGAGGCATGTCGAAGTTCCCAGGCTAGCAGTCAAATCCAAGCTACAGCTGCTAGCCTACACCACAGCCACAGCAATGCAGGATCCTTAACCCACTGAGTGAGGCCAGGGATCAAACCTGCATCCTCAAGGATCCTAGTCGGGTTCGTTACCACTGCACCACAACAAGAACTCTCAGACTAGGTTTTAGGACTCAGTTTACTTCTCTTCTTGGACATTACGGTGTAGAATCAGGCTGATATGTCATCTAACAAAGCTGGTGTGCTGGAGGGAGCCTCCTGGGACAGCAGTGGAATGGAGAGCAGCCTGGTCTCAGGAGACATATATTGGGGGAGTTCCCATCATGGTGCAGCGGAAACGAATCTGACTGGGAACCATGAGGTTGTAAGTTCGATCCCTGGCCTCGCTCAGTGGGTTAAGGATCCGGCATTGCCATGAACTGTGGTGTAGGCCTGCAGCTGCAGCTCTCATTCAGGCCCTGGTCTGGGAACCTCCATAAGCCAAGAGTGCGGCTCTAAAAAGACAAAAAGAAAAAAGAGACATACATTGAAAGGAACCAATTATGTCGTAATTAAAGGAGAAAACAAAGATCACTGAATCTTGGGGTGAGGCAGGAGAATTAAGTTAGTCATGAAACTGAGACATGAGAGGGATACAGGTGGTTAGTTGGCAGACTGCCAAAAGAAGTTAGATACATGTCAAACTAGATAATTAAAGTTCCATCTTTTTTTGGCTGTACCCACAGTATGTGGAAAAAATTTCATCTTGGGAGAAAGGACCCAGGCATTTTCCTTGTAACTAACTGCAAGCTGAATTACTTGCCAGCATTCAGAAATCAGGACTTGGAGGTTCTTTTGTGGCTCAGTGAGTTAAGGACCTGGTGTTGCTGCAAGCTGCCGCGTAAGTTGCAGGTGTGGCTCAGGTCCGATGTTTCCATAGCTAACAGCTGCAGCTCCAGTTCAGCCTATAACCTGGAAATTTCCGTATGCTGCAGGTGTGGCATAAAAAGAAAAAAAAACTTTCCTTTTCTCTTGAAAAATGAAAAGTTCTGGCAAACGTGGGCCATATTCCTGCCTGACATAATCAACCATGCTCAGCCCCATTTGAGTAGTGGTTATTCCTTTTTTTTTTTTTTTTAGCTTTTTAGAGCCACAGTCTCGGCATATGGAGGTTCCCAGGCTAGGGACTGAGCTGCAGCTGTCGGCCTATGCCACAACCACGGCAACACCAGATCTGAGCCGCATCTCCGATGTACACCACAGCTCACGGCAACACTGGATTCTTAATCCTCTGAGCGAGGCCAGGGATCCAACCCACAAACTTCGTGGTTCCTAGGCAGATTCGTTTCCGCTGCGCCATGATGGGAACTACTCCTTTTTTTTTTGTTGTTGTTGTCTTTTGGTCTTTTATGTAGAGCTGCACCTGCGGCATATGGAGGTTCCCAGGCTAGGGGTCTAACAGGAGCTGTAGCCGCTGGCCTTCGCCACAGCCACAGCCACAGCAACGCGGATCCGAGCCGCGTCTGTAACCTACACCACAGCTCACGGCAACGCTGGATCGTTAACCCACTGAGCAAGGCCAGGGATCGAACCCGCAACCTCATGGTTCTTAGTTGGATTCGTTAACCACTGAGCCACAAAGGGAACTCCCTCCCCTTTTTTTTTTTAATTCAATGAATTTTATAGTTGTACAACCATCTGGTTATTCCTTTAAAAGGAGCTTATTCAGAGTTCCCATTGTGGCTCAACGGTAATGAACCCGACTAGTATCTGTGAGGACACGGGTTTGGTTCCTGGCCTCACATTGTGGGTTAAGTATTCAGCATTGCTGTGAGCTGTGGTGTAGTTCGCAAGCAGGGCTTGGATCTGGCATTGCTGTGTCTATTTCATAGGCCAGTGGCTACAACTCCGATTAGACCCCTAGCCTGGGAACCTCCATATGCTGCAGGGGCATCCCTAAAAAGACAAAAAGTAAATAAATAAAAGCATATTTTCCCATTCACTCCAGTCCCCTACTCCCCAACACCCTTCTTTTTTTAATGTCCGGGTATTCTTGCTATTGCAAGGTGATATAAATATATCACCTTTTTGTGTAATATATATTACCCAAGAAGGTAATTGCTATTTCAGATCCTGGCTTTCAGCAGCTCAGTCCCAAGTTATACTGGCAGGGAGATAGATTCAAACGGTTTTTTGTTTTTTTGGGGGTTTTGGTTTTTGGATTTTAGGTTGTCTTAGCTGCTCATTATGTTAGAGCAGTGGTTCTCAAGTGGACGTGAGTTTGCCCCTGCAGGAGACAGTTGGCAAGACTTGGAGACATTTTTTGTTGTCACAATTGCTGGGAAAGGGGTGGCATCTAGTGGGTAGAGGTCAGGGTGTTTCGGACCATCCTATAATGCACAAGATAGCCCTGTATAATACTTAGCCAACCCAAAATGACTGTCATGCTGAGGTTGAGAAACTGTCTTTGTTCTCATACGTATTCTGGGATCTTGGACTCTTTCTGTAGTTGGTAGGGTCTCAGGCTGCCCACTGAACTCAGTATGCTGAGGGGCTCTTACTTATGGCACCGAAAGGGAAAATGGCACTTCTTGAGGTCCATAAGTCGCTTCTTGGGAGTTCCCTTGTGGCACAGTAGGTTAAGGATCTGGCATGGTTATTGCAGTGGCTCTAGTTGCTTCCATGGTACAGGTTTGATCCTGGCCCTGGAACTTCCACATGCCATGCGTATGGCCAAAAGAAAAAAAAAAAAAAAACCGTTTCCCTGACAAAGTGACTGGCAGTGTTTTCAGTAACCAATATGCCCAGAATTGTAGGAGTATTTGATTTGCCTGCAGAAGCGTGCGTTTCGGCTTAGGTCTTGTCAGTACATTTATCTTGGTGGGATCCTCTCTGTTATGTAAACTCAAATGCAGCATTGGAGAGTACTTGCCATGAAGGTTTTAACATGGAAATCAGTTCAGCAGTGACACAGCGGCATTGGCAGCGGTCCACTCACTGCTGAGACGCCATTGTCCCTGAGGGTTTGTTTGGTAAGGCTAATGGGGAAGGAGAAGGAGGAGAAGGAAGAAGCAGAGGGAGACTGTTAATGGTGAGACTACAGTGAGGATATACTGTGTGATGCCTGAGTAGCTTTCTGTTGCTTCTTACTGTCTTGGACTTATGTCTGGGCAGAGTTCTGAGTAAGGATACTCTTCCGTTATTTTGGTCAGTTGTTTCTATGGATTGATGGCTTTCATGTCCTGACAGTGACAGGCCTAAGGAGGACTGGTCTTGACCACAACTGCTCAAAGGACTCTAACCCTCTGTATAGTTTGAATGTTTCGATAATAAGACTAAATGTGGAAGTTCCCTTTGTAGCTTAGCAGAAACAAACCTGATTTGTATCCTTGAGGATGTGGGTTTAATTCCTGGCCTTGCTCAGTTGGTTAAGGATCCAGCATTGCCATGGTCTGCAGGGTATGTTGCAGACATGGCTCAGATCCCAAGTTGCTGTGGTTGTGGCATAGGCAGGCAGCTGCAGCTCTGATTAGACCCCTAGCCTGGTAACTTCCATATGCCATACCTGAGGCCCTTAAAAAAAAAAAAGGGCTAAAGTGTATATTTGTGTACTTAAAAACAAGGAACCTTTTAGGAGTTCCCATTGTGGCACAGCGGAAACGAATCCGACTAGGAACCATGAGGTTGCAGGTTCGATCCCTGGCCTCACTCGGTGGGTTAAGGATCCAGCGTTGCTGTGAGCTGTGGTGTAGGTCTCAGACGTGGCTTGGATCCTGCGTTGCTGTGGCTGTGGCATGGGCTGGTGGCTACAGCTCCGATTAGACCCCTAGCCTGGGAACCTCCATATGCCGTGGGGCAGTGGTTAACGAACCCGACTAGTATCCTTGAGGATGCGGGTTCGATTCCTGGCCTCGCTCGGTGGGTTAAGGATATGGCGTTGCCTTGAGCTGTGATGTAGGTCGCAGATGTGGCTTGGATCCTGCATTGCTGTGTTTATGGCATAGGCTGGCGGTTGTAGCTCTGATTGGACCCCTAGCCTGGGAACCTCCATATGCCTAGGGTACGGCCCTAAAGAGATAAAAAGAAAAAAAAAAGGGATATACATTACATATTCATACACATGCCAAGTAGTAGCTTCTGATTTCGAGATCTCCATTTAAAAGGTTCACCTCTCCTGCATTCTTCTAGAACATTTTTCTCCTAAGAGACTTGTCAGTGTTTTTTCCACCTTCTTCTTCTTTTCCCACTTTGTTGTTGTTAAGGATTGTGCTCCTCTGTGCTCAAATGCCCCCTTAGTAATACACAGTCTGTTTGTGGAGGCATTGAAGGGTTCCTTCTCCTCCCTGTGGTTGTAAAAGGGAGCTGTGGCTATCTATGAGACTGAAACTACAGCTTCAGATGCCAGGTCACCTCCTCATCTGCAAGAGAGTGTAGAATGAAAGGTGCAGTTCTTTCTGAAAGCACATGTATTATTCAGGATTAGTTTGGGTTTCAAAGAACTGAAAACCAAAAGAATCATGGTGCTAACATACTGAATATTTGAAATTTATTTCTCTTACATGTTAAAAGTGGGCAGTGTGGGGCTGGTGGGATGACTTCATAATTCTTCAGAGAGAAAGATTCCTTCCGTTTTACTGCTCTGCCATCCTCAGTGCGTGACTTGTGGCTGGTGGCTACTCAAGCCTTAATCGTGTCTATGTTGTAGCTAACAGGAAGGACAGAAAAGGCACCTCCCACCCTTCAAAGATACTTCTATAAGGTCTTTTTATGTGAAATTTTTCTTATATCCCTGGAGTTAGAACTTAGTTCCTTGGCCATGCCTGCCTGCAAGAGAGGCTGGGAAATGTCAACTTTATTTTGGGCAACCATGACTCCAGCTAAAATTTCTATAACTAAAGAAAGATGGAAAACAGTTAATCGAAGGTATATAGACATCTTTGCCACCAAGAGACTTTAGGGATTTTTTTCTGCTTTGGAGTTGGGTTTGGATCTGCCATTTGAGTGTTTCTTAGCAACAAGCCCCTAGAGAGTCTGAAAGACCCTCTCATGGCTCCCACACTCATTGGTACAGGCTTTCCAGCAAGGAAATGAGGTCAGGGGAAGAGGGAGGGCTTGGATATTTTAACTGTTTTTGTGTTTTGTCTTTTTTTTTTCTTAGGGCCACACCCGCAGCATATGGAGGTTCCCAGGCTAGGGGAACAATCAGAGCGTAGCTGCTGGCCTATACCACAGCCCCAGCAATGCAGGAACTGAGCCACATGTGCAACCTATACCACAGCTCACGACAACGCCGAATCCTTAACCCACTGAGCAAGGCTAGGGATTGAACCCATGTCCTCAGGGATGCTAGTCAGATTCGTTAACCACAAAGCCACGATGGGAACTCCCCTTGGATGTTTTCATTGTGATAGTTGTCTTGTGTTTGAGCTCTAACGGAGCCTTTGGTGTTAGATGGGGATGCAGGTTCTGAGAGTCACGGAGGGGTGGGGATCAGATGGTGAAATTTTGTTTCTTAATTGGAATCAGGAAAACATTCAAGGGACTTGGCTTCTGCTTGGTAGACAGTTCTCAGAGCTCTCTGTTCTCTGGCAGGGAGGGCTGGGCGTCGAGTGAGGCAAGCAAGTCTTTTGGAGCCAGCATTGAAGCATGTGTTCATTCTCTGGTTTGCCAGCTTGTTCCCTGACAGTGAGTGCCTCCTTAAATTTTGTTTCCTCGGCTCCTTACTCACCTTACTCTACTTCTGGCCCTGTTCCCTGGCTGCACATTGTTTTTGTTTTTTTAATTTTTATTTATTTACTTATTTTTTTGCTTTTTAGGGCTGCACCTGTGGCGTATGGGGGTTCCCAGGCTAGGGGTCGAATCGGAGCTACAGCTGCCGGCCTATGCTATAACCACAGCAGCATCAGATCTGACCCGTGTCTGCGACCTACATTATAGCTCATGGCAACGCCATATCCTTAACCCACTGAGCAAGTTTAGGGATCAAACCTGCAACCTCGTGGTTCCTAGTCAGATTCATTTCTGCTGTACCAGAACTGGACCTCCTGCACATTGTTTTAAATTAAGTAGTTTTATTTTTATTAAGAAAGAAATGGAAGTTCCCATTGTGGCTTAGCAGGTTAAGAACCAGACTAGTATCTGTGGGGATGTGGGTTCCATCCCTGGTCTCGCTCAGTGAGTTAAGTAATCCAGCGTTGCCGTGAGCTGTTGTGTAGTCACAGACGAGGCTCGGATTCCACATTGCTGTGGCTGTGGCTTAGGCCGTAGCTATAGGTCCGATTTGACCCCTAGCCTGGGAACTTCCATATGCCCCAGGTTTGGCCATAAAAAGCAAAAAGAAAGAAAGAGGTGTATGTGCACAGTAAATAAGTCAAAGTACAAAAGGGTGTACTGTGGAGAAGGCTCCTTTTCAGAGCTTTAGTCTTCCTGAGGCAGCCGCTATGACCAGGCTCTTTCGTATCCTTCCAGCTGGTCTTTTAGAAGGGGCGTGGCAGGGACTTCCATGAGGCGCTGCCTTCACTCATTGAATCTCACTGTGTGCACAGAGGTGCAAGCCATGGGGGCAGTTTGTAGCAGGATGGAAGAAAGGAAAAGGAGCAGAAGTCAGAGGAGGGAAACCCTGTCAGTGGGCTGAGGAATCTGTCAGCTTCCTCCCCATCCTACAGCCACATCTCAGTGCTACAAACCAGAAGCATAGTGAGCAAAGCCAGGACACTGTTGAAACAGCCTCTTTTTCCATCTTTCTGTCTCTATTTCGCTTTGTCTCTACCTCTTTGTTTCTTATTTGTCTCTCCTCTGCCTGTCTTCTGTGTATTTCTGTGTCCTCCTTCATCAGTCTTTTTTCTCATAAGCTGCTTTCTCTTCTGCTTCTTTTTTGTAGTCCTGCTTCCTTCCTCTGCTTTCTTGTGGTTTTTGTTCATCTATCACAAGGGCATGTGTGTGATTTTGGCTTGTTCTGGCTTCTGACTCCGCTGCTGTTAGATAGGTACAGTTTCTTGATATCTCGACTCCATATTCTTGGGAGAGCTAATCAGATAGGCTTGGCTTGGGTCTGTGGTCAAGCTCTATCAGCCACAATTGGCCAGAGGGGAGCCATTCCCAGGAAAGGGCCTGGCAGGTGCTTGAAAACATGCTTACTGTATTGCACAGGGCTCTGTGGATTACTGTGGCTAATAACTAGGTAGTCCTCATGTTAGCTGATCTAGGCTTAGCTTCACATAGAGAAATTTGATTACAAGGACAGGTCTCTGGGAACACCTGCCAGCAGTATGTATTCCTTTGGCCTTCTCCCCTCCACCTTGGCCTTTATTTACTGTCCCCACCCCTCATATGACTGACTAGTAAGCATCTGTGTCTTTTGCCAGAGTACTGAGTGAGACCTCTTAAAGTGCCACAGAAGCTGTCCAGCCACCTGTGTTAATATCCATAGGCTCGCCCTGGACTCTCCTCTCTATATGAGTAGAGGACTGTCCAACTTTCTGACAATTGCCTTGCTCCAAGGGGATTGGCAGTTAGGTGAAAGTCATCACCAACTTGATTCCATCCAGGGATCATCAGTTCCCATCTTTTCTTGGCATTAAGAGAACAGTATGCTTTTGTTTCTCCTTAAGGATTTGTGGTCTTCTTGGGGAAGTACCACCCAGATGCCTGAGTGAGAGAGAGAGACTTTCTTGAAACAGATGTCTGTGTGGCAGTAGCATGAGGTACTAAGTGTACTGTGGCGTGAGAATGCTGTAGGGTTCAGGGAGAGAGAGCTCAGTGAAGGGCTGGCTGATAAATCTGGGCAAGGTTTTATAGAGGCGGTGGGAGCTGAGCTAGGCTTTGAAAATGGGAGTTGCTATTGGCTATGGCAAGAGGAGGAGGGAAGACATTTCTTTTATGTGTGTATTTGGCACCAGTAAGGAGAGAGTCCTTACGTTTTACTGCTCTGAAGGAGAAAGTGCAACATGGGTAGGAGTAAGTAGAGGTGACCTGGAGGTTGAGCCCCAGATTTTGTAATAACACTTGAGGTTCTCATAAAAGTTCTATTTTTGGAGGCTAAGGGCAGTATTGTGCAGCCCCTTGGGTACTATTCTCCTGTCTTCTCCATGGATCAGAGCAGTCCCTGTTTAGCATAAGTAAGGTGGTTGGGACACCCCAGCACAGGCCGCAGATAAGACTGAGGTGTGTAAAGAACTGGAACATGAAGCCAGTAGTGCTGATGCCAGCCCATTTCTCCCTGGGCCGCTCTGAGAATTGGGAGGTTTGTTTTTTTGGTGTGTGTGTGTGTGTGTTTTTTGTCTTTTTGCCTTTTATGTAGAGCCGCACCTGCGGCATATGGAGGTTTCCAGGCTAGTGGTCTAACAGGAGCTGTAGCTGTCGGCCTTCGCCACAGCCACAGCAACACGGGATCCGAGCCGCATCTGCAAACTTTACCACAGCTCACGGCAACGCCGGATCCTTAACCCACTGAGCAAGGCCAGGGATCGAACCCGCAACCTCATGGTTCTTAGTCGGATTCGTTAACCACTGAGCCACGAAGGGAACTCCAGAATTGGGAGGTTTGGATAGGAGTGGGAATGGGGGAAATCTGTGGAGTCCATGTGAGCTTGGGAAAGGTAGTTAGCCTCTTTCAACCTCAGTTTCCTCATCTAAAAAACAGGAATAGGAATGTCTATTCTGTGGTTGGGAGACTTAACTGAGAGGGTGTATGTGAAATTGTCAGCCACATGACAGACTTTTAAAAAATAATTACATACAGGGAGTTCCCCTTGTGGATCAGCATGAACCTGACTAATATCCATGAGAATGTGTGTTCGATTTCTGGACTTGCTCAGTGGGTAAAGGATCTGGCATTGCCGTGACCTGTGGTGTAGGTCACAGATCTGGCATTGCTGTGACTGTGGCATAGGCAAGCAGCTATAGCTCTGATTTGACCCCAGCCTGGGAACCTCCATGTGCCACGGTGCAACTCTAAAAAAAAAAAAGAAAGAAAGAAAAATTACATTCAAAACCTTGTCTCTCTACTTCCTGCCACCTGCGTTCAAACTGACTTCATTTGTTGATGAGCCTCTCTTATTCTCACTCTCTAGTATGGCCATGAGAGGTCCTGTGTCCCAGAAACCTTGGGAGTCTGAGTGGGAAGAGTGGATGAAGTCTACCATTTTTGGGCCTTAGGGGGATTTCCAAAAATAGTCTGGCTGTCAGAATGTATGGATATGTGGTAATGCATGCCTTTGTATATTTACTTGTCAACAGTGATGGAATGTTTATGGGGTCTTTCAGCTTGGCAGATGGGGGATGTTTCCCCATTTGCCTGCTCTGGTTCCGACCGGTCCATTGGCCCCTTTGCTGTAGGCAGACAGGTTAGAGGCTGTGCTTTGTAAAGAAAGGTTGGATGTCTGTGCCTAAAGCTCAAGCCTGCTACTGACTTTATGGTTTTCTTCCTAGGTCTGCTGACATTTGTGAACTGTGCCTATGTCAAGTGGGGAACACGTGTGCAGGACACATTCACTTATGCCAAGGTCCTGGCACTCATTGCCATCATTGTCATGGGCCTTGTTAAACTGTGCCAGGGTAAGAAGGGCCCAAGGTGGGAAGGAGGGTGGGTGACTCTGGGAGTTGCCTTGGATTCCCTGAGGAGGATGTGGGCACTCTGTTAGCTTTACTGCTCAGCTCTTTCTATATACATGCTAGACTGTGTCAGTGAAAGCAAGGAATCTATCCTTGGGCCAGGCTGGCTTAGCCAAGTGGACATGAGTTAGCCCTTCTTTCAGGGTTGCTTTTTCTTTGTGAAAGTGGGGAGCACAGCAAGAAGCCAGCCAAGGTCCTAGGAGCTTTTAAAACTTGGGTTGTAATTGAGTCACACATAAATCAGTGGGGATTGGAGTTCCCTTCATGGCTTAGCAGCAGACTAGGATCCATGGGTATGCGGGTTCAATCCCTGGCCTCACTCAATGGATTAAGGATCTGGTGTTTCCTTGAACTATGGTGTAGGTCACAGGCGCAGCTTGGATCCAGCGTTGCTATGGCTGTGGTGTAGGCTGGCAGCTCTAGCTCCGATTTGACCCCTAGGCTGGGAACTTGCATGTGTTGTGGGTTGGGCCCTAAAAAGCAAAACAAAGAATCAGTGGGGCTAGAGTGAGCTCTACTTTGGTTCCTGTTTTTCAGTCTGTGACTGCCAGGCAGTGAGGAGGGAGGCTTGGCCCTCCTTGAGAAGGGTGGGAGGCAAGTGTGAGGCAGGGAGATGGAGTGTGGAAATGAGTGGTTATTTTGTAACTTACTTTTCATTTGGATTTGTTCTTATTTAGCATTCGCATCCAAAGTCAGCTATCAGGGAGTTCCCGTTGTGGCGCAGCAGACACGAATCTGACTAGTATCTATGAGGATGTGGGTTTGATCCCTGGCCTCACTCAGTGGGTTAAGGATCCAGCATTGCCGTGAACTGTGGTGTAGGTCACAGATGCGGCTTGGATCTGGCATTGGTGTGGCTGTGGCATAGGCTGGCAGCTGTAGCTCTGATTTGATCCCTAGCCCAGGAATTTCCATATGCCTCGGGTGCAGCCCTAAAAAAAACACCCCAAACTCAGCTCTCAGCAAAATAATAAAATATTGTGAGCTTGGCACTGACCCAGACTTCTAAGGAAGCTTGCTGTCACCCCTGCAGAAAGCCTAGACCCAGCCCTTGCACTGTTCAACTCCAAATTGTACTGGTATTTTTCTGCAGCTGAAGTTGTGATAAAGTGAAACACTCTATCAGTGAAAAAAAAAAAAAAAACTGTCCGGGGTGAGAGTCTTAGGCAGCTGGTTCACAGCTTTACGCCCATGTGCAAAGTTAGTACAGCCAGCCATCTGCATGTTCCTAGAGTCCTCAGAAACATCTTGGGGTCAAATTGGGTAGTTGAGTAATTCTCTCCCAAAGATCTTTGCCCTAGGAAATGACTGCTATGTGGGATGACTGACACCCCTTGGACTCAGGGTCTCTGTTTTTCCTCCTTTTTGCTGCCCACCCAGCTCTCTTTGTCACATTGAGTGCTGGGTCCGGGCTTTCTGCAGGGAGTGACAGCAGGCTTCCCTAGAAGTATGAGTCTTGTTAAAAACCCGGTGTGTCCAGAAGGTCTGTCTCCTGGACAGCTGGGTGCTGCCCCCTGGGATTTCAAGTTGGCCATCTCTGGAGGCCTCCAGGGAGAATGACATGCCTAGGCTGACTCTTCAAGGGTGGAGGTGGCCCGGGCCTACGACTGGCCCGGTGAGAGATAAGATCCCAGCTCCTGTGTACTTGTGATTTCCTGCCCCACACAGCCGTACCCACTGCAAGTAGAGCAGCAGAGTTCTCTTCATGAGACAAGAAACCCATTACATCAAATTGTGCAGTAATCTGGGGCAAGAGAGGTAGTTCTATAGGAAGATCTAATTGCTAATGAAAAATGACTCATTTTGTGAAACAGGGTTCTTCCTTAAAATAGGCTCCTTGCAGGAAATGGAAATTCATTAAGGCTTTGGAAGAGGTGTTAGCACTTCAGAAGGCCTCCAGGAATGCCTTTATTTTCCTGAGAGTGGCTAAGTTTTACCAAAGGAAGATGAACTATGGGGGGAGGGCAGTGGGTAAGGTGGTAAAGTCAGGGGAGCTGCTGGTGGTGGTTCTTTTGGTATTAAATCTTTTTTTTTTTTTTTTCTCCTCCCTGCCCTCTTGCTTTTCCCTTCTCTTCTTGACCATCCTCCTTTCTCCTTTTTTCCGTCTTCCTTTCCTTTTGCTTACTGCCCCTCCCCCCCTTCCTCTTTCCCTTATACCCCTGTCTCTCCTCTCCTCCTTCTTCCTCTTTCTCCTCTCTGCACCCCACCTACCTTTGCCCCCACAGGACACTCTGAGCACTTTCAGGACGCCTTTGAGGGTTCCTCCTGGGACTTGGGAGATCTCTCTCTCGCCCTCTACTCTGCCCTCTTCTCTTACTCAGGTTGGGACACCCTTAATTTTGTAACAGAAGAAATCAAAAACCCAGAAAGGTAAAGGCGGGATCTCACTCTGACTCCCTAACTTGGCTGGAACTCATGCTGGTAGTGGGCACACTTGCCCTCTTCCCTCCCCTCCTCCCTTTGCCTCTCATCCCTTCTTCTCCCTATTCCCTCTTCTCCAGCTTGGAGGGATTAGGGGCCAGGATGGGAATGAGTGAAGGTGGGAAAGCCCCTGGCTCCTTGGCCTCATGTTCACACTGGAGGATCCCAGGATCCTTCCTGGAGGAGAGGTCCTTCAGTGTGTGACACCGACCAAGCTGGAGCTGAGGTGTTAAGACCTTGCACTGAAGCCTGGGGAGCCGGAATCTTATTCTGGCCAGCCAGGTTCTCAGCCCGGCCTCCGATCCCTAGAGGACACTGAGGCAAAGACCAAATATTGATTATTAGTCATCTTCACAAAGAAGAGTCTCTCTCTCTCTGTCTCAGTAGAACAACTGAAAGAGCCCAGAGCCTGGTACCTCCCCTAGGCCCTGTGGGGGAGAGCAGTCAGCCTCAAAGACCCAGAGGCCAGGGAACCCCTGGGTGAACCTCCATCCCCCAAGGACAGTTTGGTTCTAGGTAGTTCTGTCTTGTTCTGACAGAAATTTGCCTCTGGCCATTGGGATTTCTATGCCAATCGTGACGCTCATCTACATCCTGACCAATGTGGCCTATTACACAGTGCTGAGCATTTCAGATGTCCTTGGCAGTGATGCCGTGGCTGTGGTGAGTCCCTTGAGATCTCCATTTGCTTTTCCTCTTGTAATACTGAGTAGCTCCATCTCTGTTTCTACAGCCATTCCGGCTGGGTCAGGGAGAGACAGTGGGTCTCTGCAAGAGGGCGGGCTGTTCAGCAGTGACTGTTTTTGTTTTTTTTTAATAGAGGAAGGTACATTTTATTCTTTTTTTATTTTTTTGTCTTTCTGCTTTATCTAGGGCTGTAACCGCGGCATATGGAGGTTCCCAGGCCAGGGGTCTAACAGGAACTGTAGCTGCCGGCCTTCGCCACAGCCACAGTAACGCAGGATCCGAGCCATGTCTGCGACCTACACCACAGCTCACGGCAACGCCGGATCCTTAACCCACTGAGCAAGGCCAGGGATCGAACCCGCAACCTCATGGTTCCTAGTCGGATTCATTAACCACTGAGCCACGACAGGAACTCCAGCAATGACTGTTTTTGTTCTGAGAGATGCAGGAGGTGTGGAAACCCTGTCTTGTGCTGATGGCCTCTTCTGTGCTTGGTCCCCAGACATTTGCTGACCAGACATTTGGCATGTTCAGCTGGACCATTCCCATTGCTGTTGCCCTGTCCTGCTTTGGGGGCCTCAATGCATCGATCTTTGCTTCATCAAGGTACTGTGTCTCTGCTTCACTGATTACAGACTACAGAACAGACTGCAGTGTGTAATTCTCTGAGGCTCTAGGTGAATCCGTCGGAGCCCGTCTTTCCTTCTGCCTCTCTCAGACATGCAGAACGTGGATGTGTGTATGCGCGTGTACGTGCATGTGTTTCCCTTTGTGCAAACATTTGTGCGCTGGTAGCTCACATTGCCATCTGAAGTGAGTAGAGATTGATAAGAGGTAGAGGGGAGGAATGCAGTGGCTTGGAGTCCTGTTCCTCTCGGGGACCAGACCCTAGGCTCCTGGGGTTATTCTGTAGGCCCAAGATTCACTCCCATAATAAATGATTATTGAGCACTTGCTGTATTCCAGGTACCAGTACAGGGTGATTGCCCCTCCTGTCCCAGGAGACACTGAGCCCGACATGTAGGTTCTGACTCTTTCCTCTGTGCAGAGACTTACCTGTAAGAGCACAGTCCTTCCAGTTGTTTCAGAGAGTGGACCGTTTCTACCTTTCCAGGCTGGTTGTACTACCTGGTCCCAGGGTTCCCACACTGCCCCTCTTCTGCAGCACTCTTCTTCATCACTTGGCCCTTCTTTTTGGTGTATGTTCAGGTGGAGGCAGCTCTGCACAAACTTCTCTCATTTTGACTCAGAGAAATTACAAAACAGTGGATTCTCATCTACCTCTTGCTTACTGGACATACTTCTCAAGGGAATGGTTTACATTTTGACTGTCTTGCACTTTTCTACTCATAGGTAGGCTTCTGATACCTAAAAAATGTTCTTATCAAAGGTACCAGTGGAGTTCCCCTTGAGGTGCAGAGGTTAAGGACCCGGCATTGTCACTGCTCTGTGGCTCAGGTCCCTGCTGTGGCACAGGTTGGATCCTATGTCCAGGGAACTCCCACATGCTGCAAGCAGCCAAAAAAAAAAAAAAAGGAAAGAAAAAGAAAAGGTACCAGTGACCTCTCTTTTTTTTTTTTCCAGTGACCTCTTTTTTAGCCTGCTTTTAGTTCTTCTCCTACTAGAGTCCCAAAGCAAGAGATATTTACCATCTTCTACTTCTGAAACTATTCTCCTAGCTTCTGTGACACTCTGATTTCTGAGAGGAAGGCTTCTTTCTTCTACTCACCCTATAAATGTTGCTGTCCTGAGAGCCAGGAGTGTAACTGGTGTTCAATAAGTATTTGCCACATGAACAGATAGGATGAATTAATGAAAGAAATCGTTTTTTTTGTTTTTTTTTTTTTGATTTTTAGGGCCACACCCGCAGCAAGTGGAGATTCCCAGGCTAGGGGTCTAATCGGAGCAACAGCTGCCAGCCTACACCACAGCCACAGCAACACCAGATCCGAGCCGTGTCTGCAACCTACACCATAGCTCATGGTAACACTGGATCGTTAACCCACTGAGCAAGGCCAGGTATCGAACCCACAACCTTATGGTTCCTAGTCAGATTCGTTAACCACTAAGCCACAAAGGGAACTCCAGAAATAGTTTTGTCCTATTCATTCTTCCTAGTAACTTTCATAGCCCAGTCCATGTACTTGGGGCCTCCATGGGTCAACCAGGGTAATAGGAAGATCAGGCGTTGTAAAAGAATATGATGTCATCTTCCCTCCCCACAGCCTGGTGTGGCCAAAGTTGTACCCATGTGGCTCTTCATAAGTTTCCCGCCAAAGATGTTTCTCATAGCCCTACCCTTATTGAGGCCTAAGAGATCCCAACTGACTCTGCCAATTTTCACAAATAGGCAGTTCCCATTGTGGCTCAGTGGGTTAAGAATCCGACTAGTATCTGTGAGGACTCAGGTTTGATCCCTGGCCTTGCTCAGTGGGTTAAGGATCCGGTGTTGCCATGAGCTGTGGTATAGGTCACAGACACAGCTCAGATCTGGCGTTGCTGTGGCTGTGGTGTAGGCTGGTAGCTGCAGCTCTGATTTGACCCCTAGCTTGGGAACTACCATATACTGCAGGTGCGGCCCTAAAAAAATTTTTCAAAAAAAAGGAAATTTTTTCCAAATACTTATGTAGTGGGAACATTCTAACCTCACTTGGCTGTCTTGTGGCATTGACAGGATGGGAGTGGGGGTTAGGGTAGGGGACTCAGAATAAGAATCTGGGACTGCACATAAAGGAGACTGCAGTAATGTCAAGGTCATGCACAATTATTTCTGTCTGTGTTCGCTTTACCTTTTCCTTATTACCCATGTGGCTGTCTTTGGTTTTGTACTAGACACCTTTGCCTCACTTCCACATTATCCTCTTCCAGCATTCCCTCTGCCATTTTTCTTCTCTCCTTTAGTGCAGATTATTAACCCTTGTGAGCCAACTCCAACATCTTACCCTAGGACAACCTTACAGATGATACCATCTACTCCTGTAGCTCCACCTGGATGATGCATAAGTACCTCAAACTTAACATGCACCCTCTGTGTGCTTTGTCTCCATTTGTGATCTGTGGTCCAACCGTCTTCCTTACTTGCTTCTTGGCCTCTTGATTATTCCCTTGGTGTCCACCTTTATCTCCCAGCTCAAGTGTGTGTGCACACACAGAAAGTCACCAGATTTGACTGAGGTTGTCCCATCTGTCTTATTTTCTTCTCTGCCAGGGTGACCACCCTCATTCAGGCTGCTTCTCTTGTGGAACAGGTGTCATGGAGGACCTTCTTGTCTGGCCTTCCCTCCCTACCCTAGCCTCAGTGATGCCACTAGAGTCTCTGTCAAATCTGGTCAGGCCCTTACTTCAGAGCCACAGCTGCCTTTTGGTGTTTGTTCAGACTTCACAGCATGGCTTCATAAGCAGGTTTTTCCCAGCACTATCCTCACACACCTTATCCTGGGACTGGATGCATTCAAACACCAACGTTCAAAGAGGCTATACTTTTCATTTCTCTAAGCCTCTTTTGCCTTTGCCCATCCTGTTTCCCCACCCAAGTTCGCCTTCTGGAAAGCTTCAATGCTTCTTCCCAGCCCAGATGGGTTCATCTCTTGTGAAGCTTTTAGTTCCCCAAGCCCATCCCTAAGCCTTGTGAATGCTATTTGCTCTGTGATGCTGCTGACTGTGAGGGTGGCATTTCATTTTTCTGCTACCCTGTTTTTTTTTTTTTTGTTTTTTTTTTTTGTCTTTTTGCCTTATTTGGGCCACACCCGCAGCATATGGAGGTTCCCTGGCTAGGGATCTAACAGGAGCTGTAGCTGCCAGCCTTCGCCACAGCCACAGCAATGCGGGATCCGAGCCGCATCTGTGACCTACATCACAGCTCACGGCAACGCCGGATCTGTAACCCACTGAGCAAGGCCAGGGATTGAACCCGCAACCTCATGGTTCCTAGTCGGATTCGTTAACCACTGAGCCACGACGGGAACTCCTCTGCTACCCTGTTGATAGGGCTCTTTAGGTGCAGAGAGGAAGCTTGGGTTGTCTCTTTGAGCCCCAGGCTCTCCCTGACTTTTCATGTATCACGAGCTCAGGGAAGATATATGGAGGGCACAGTGAGAAGTCTGGTTGCCCTTCTTTAAAACCCATTATGTTAAGTAGGAAATTAGTAGGGTGGCAGAGTGGGGACACCCCTGGTGGAGTGGATTGGGATACCATTGGGTGATGGCAGGTGCGTAGCTGAGGGCTCGGGGTGTCGGTGGGTAACAGTGGGGTGGGGCATTCATGGATAATGGTGGGGACATGTGTAGGTAAAGATGGGCAGGTTGGGAGGTTCCTGAGAGCCTGCCCCCTGCTTTTTCCTGGAGCCAAGCCTAGTTTGTCTGAGTGAAGAGCGTGGCTGCATGGCTGAGTACAAGGATCCTCCTGACACATTTCTTGTCTTTCCAGGTTGTTCTTTGTAGGATCCCGTGAGGGCCACCTTCCTGACCTTCTGTCCATGATCCACATTGAGCGTTTTACACCCATCCCTGCTTTACTGTTCAATGTAAGCTGTGCTGGGAGTGTGGGGATTGGACATATCTGTGTGATACTCTTGCTAACTTTATTATGAGTAGACTGGTTGAGGGGTGGTATACTAGTTTCTTGGGACACTTTTTGAGCCTCTTAGTATTTCTTCCTTTTTTTTTGTTTTGTTTTCTCTTGGGCTGCACCCACAGCATATGGAGGTTCCCAGGCTAGGGGTCTAACCGGATCTGTAGCCTCTGGCCTACAATACAGCCACAGCAACGCGGGATCCGAGCCGCATCTGCGACCTATACCACAGCTCATGGCAATACTGGATCCTTAACCCACTGAACAAGGCCAGGGATCGAACCCACAACCTCATGGTTCCTAGTAGGATTCGGTAACCACTGAGCCATGACAGGAACTCCAAAACTTTTTAAAATATAAAAGTGAAACATAGATTAGAGAAGGCAAATGCTACAAAAGAGTATAAAAGTTAATTTGTAAGTTTTATCTATCTTTTCCATCAGTGGCTTCTTTTTCTTCCGTCTAGCTCCATTTTTTTTTTTTTTTTTTTAACTAATTCATATTTGGAGTTCCCTTGTGGAACAACAGGTTAAAGATCTGGCATTGTCATTGCAACAGCTAAGGTTGCTGCTGTGGCATGGGTTCGGTCCCTGGCCCAGGAACTTCCACATGCTGCAGCTGTGGCCAAAAAAAGCTAAATCATATTTGAAAAAGCCAGGCCAGTTTTACACCAGCTAGCCTAGGGGGCCTTTGTTCATATCATAGATATTATAGATTTATATATAGTAGGTGGCATTAAAGTGTTTGATTTCAACAAAATCAGTAAATTATGAAGTATTCTGACACTTGAAAGGAGTCCTGAAGAAGGACCAACATTTTCTAATTTGCACTAAAGTATTATATACATAAAGGCTAACAGGGACTCCGAGAAAGGCCTTACTCCAAGATGTGAAAAATAATTTTTTATTGTCATTTAATTCTTTTATGGTTTTATTACTTAATTTTAAATTTTGGATTCATCTGAAATTTATATTTTGGAGTATGGAGTGAGGTAGGGATTCACTTAATTTTTTTCTCAAATGGTTAGCCAGATAGTCGAGTACTATTCAGTATTTGTTTGTTTATTTCATTTTTTGGCTGCCCTGCAGCATATGGAATTCCTGGGCCAGAGATCTGAGCCACAGTTGTGACCTACACTGCAGCTGTGGTAACGCTTGTTCTTTTAACCCCCTGTGCCAGGGCAGAGATCAAACCTGTGTCCTGGTACTGCAGAGACGCCACTGATCCCATTGTACCACAGCAGGGAACTCCTATTCAATATTTATTAAAGAGTCCATTTGTCCACACTTTTCAAATTTTTATCTTATAAAAATAAAGTCTGTTTTTTTAGAGTGCTTCACATATACCAAGTGCAGTGATTTGCCTCTTAAATGTATAATCATCTCAACTCATCCTTTCATCAGCACCAAGCTTCCTTATTTAGCTTTCTGCTGAATATTTGAGAACTAAAGAGGGGCCGAGGGTACTTCTTTAGTTACCCTCTTCCCCCTGGAATTCTAATGTCAATTCTCATCTGTTTATTTGTCTTGATAAACTTTGGTACTATTTTATCAAAATAGCAAAAATTCCTCTCAATATTTTGTATGGATTAGCACTGAATTTATAAATTTCCAGGGGCGGGGGGCAGTTCCTGTTGTTGCTCAGCAGGTTAAGAACCCAAGGTTGTCTCTGAGGATGTAGGTTCTATCCCTGGCCTCGCTCGGTGGGTTTAGGATCTGGCGTTGGTGCAAGCTGCTGTGTAGGTTGCAGCCGTGGCTGGAATCCAGTATTGCCGTGGCTGTGATGTAGGCTGGCAGCAGCAGCTTCCATTCAACCCCTAGCCTGGGAAATTGCATATGCTGCAGGTGCGGCCCTAAAAAGGAAAAAAAAAATTTAGGGGAGATCTGACATCTTATCCTTTAATCACCCTCCACTCGACTTTTCTCCTCTAAATACAGAATTCCCTTTCTCTCTCTACGGTGGGCTCTTTTTGTTTTAAATCCTTTATTGATAATGTGGGAGAAAAGCTAGGTGGTGGGAACTCCACATTCTTGAAGTTTAAGCAAATCTAACTTTGTCCCAGGATTAGGCCCTGAATCCCCTCTTCTAGGACTCTTTTGTTCCAGAGTGTAGATTCTGTCATACTTCTGCCTTGGGGTATGGATCCGTTTTGCTAATCTGCATTTCTAAGTTTCCAGGACAGTGAGATGTTTCTGGAGACATTGCCTCCACCTTGTATGCCAGGTAGTTGGGACCAACATGTAACAGTTTTCCATAAGGCACAGCACGCTTTGTGTTGAGGTTGGTGCATGCAGTGAGGAGGGCCTCAGTGTCTGCCATCAGAAGGGGAAAGGAGTCTGGCTTGTTACTGAAGTGCTTGCAAAAAGAAGGGAGACGTTGAGTGCGGGAAGGGCCCCCAGCAGAAGAGGGAGAGATGATGCCACGGAGGCTAATGTGGACAGTGGAACTCTCTGATGCCAAGGGGTCACTGAGAAGAATTGGAGGTGATCCGGTGAAGCTAAATCAGCAGTCAGCAATGGATGGTCCCTTGGGTAACCTGATGGTGACAGTGCCTATTCCTCCCCATCAACCTGTCCTCCTCCAGTGCACCATGACACTCATCTACCTCACCGTGGAGGATGTTTTCCTGCTCATCAACTACTTCAGCTTCAGCTATTGGTTCTTCGTGGGCCTCTCTGTCGCTGGACAGCTCTACCTTCGCTGGAAGGAGCCCGAGTGGCCCCGGCCTCTCAAAGTCAGTGGCTCTGGGGAGGAGTGGAGGAGGGGTTGACCATCTCCCCAGGGTGACTTCTGTATACCCCAACCTCCATTCGCTCATTCCATTTTACCTAATATTTCACCTCCCCTTTCTTTCAGCTGAGCCTGTTTTTTCCTGTCGTGTTCTGCATATGCTCCTTGTTTCTGGTGATTGTGCCCCTTTTCAGTGACACCATCAATTCCCTCATTGGCATCGGTATTGCCCTCTCTGGGGTCCCTGTCTACTTCTTGGGTGTTTATCTGCCAGAGTCCCAAAGGCCACTCTTTATTCGGAATGTCCTTGGTAAGCTTCGCTTTGCTCATCATAGGCTGGCTCTTTGTGTGTGTGTGTGTGTGTGTGTGTGTGTGTGTGTGTGTGTGTGTGTGTGTGTACAAAGATCCGTGCACAGGTGGGTGTGGTAGCCATCAGCTTCTCTGTACTGGTAATATGCTGGGGACCCCGCTACCTCTTTTGGTCTTGACATGATGGCTTTAATTCTGACTCTAGAGTCCTATTTAGGGATAAAACACTCCCTTGTGAAAGTACAGTCCCCTTTTAAGATGAGGAGTAATGAATCAGACTCTGGTTGGGTGTGGGTTGGAGGACAGTGAGGCTTGCTGTGGGTGAGCTTGGCCCAGGTTACCTAGGGGACAGGTAGGTGGGGAGGGAACTATGTGCTTTAATCAGTCTTATGGTGTTGGGATCGGGGCCGTAACTAAATGTCAGTTTACTAAATTTTGTTCTTTATTTTCATTTAGCTGCTGTCACCAAAGTCACCCAGAAGCTTTGCTTTTGCGTCCTGACTGAGCTAGATGTAGCTGAAGAGAGACGGGTTGAGAGGAAAACTGAGTAGAGGCCAGAGGAGATATCCCCTGAGGCCTAGAAGGTTGCTACCTGTGGCCACAGCCACCAAAGTCCAGATGACAAGACTCTGTGGATCCAACCCTATTGTGCTAAAGGGGGGCTGTTGGCCCACATTATGTAAGGGGGCTCAGGGCTGATGGCCTGCTCAGGTGATCACTATCATGGGTAAGCTGTGGGAGGAGTCTCAGGGTCTGGGGCCAGCCCAAAGATGGGGACTTCAGAGGGTGGTGGTGGGAGATGACTTGGGGAATAGGGGAACGATTGTCTGGTTTTGTTCCTAGTGACTGAGTGCAGCCTTTACACATAAGTACTTTGATGAGTTGCACTGGGGAAGGAGGGAATGTCGGTTTAATAGCTGTGGCTGGTGGTGTCTGAATTTGTTATTTGAGGTTTGAACCAGGAGTCTCTACAAAGGGGCTGCTTTGTGGGAAGTTTTCCTCTGACCAGGTCCAAGACCCAGAAATGGCCTCTGACCAGAAATGACCATTTCTTCCTCTGGCTCAAAATCTTTCCCTGGAGAAGAGGGTTGTATTCTGTTATTTATTGATATTATTTAATCCAGAAAACCAGTTCTAGCAAAGTATTGGTGTTCTTTCATCTACAGGATGCAATATAGGCTGATTGTGTTTAAAAATTCAAAGCACCCCAAACCAAGTCCCTCTGACCTTACAGGTGTCTGTGTGGTGGTGGGTCACACTCTGACCATAGATTTTTTTTGCTCGGTTTTAACAGTCTTAATAGAGTCTTACCTGCAGCTGTCAACTTTAAAGATTTTTTTTACTCATGTACTGGTTACATTTTAGTATATACATAGGTCACATGTTACAAGTACCTAGTTCAGGTTCAGCAAGGACAGATGAACATATTCATGTGTCAGAAGTCTGGTAGTATTGCTACTTTGAAGGATAATCTTTTATTTGAGACCTTAGGTCTTTGTTCTAGTTGTCAAAAAGCAAATCCCCCGGTTTCTGGTGTGAACTTAGGAGGGCAGAAACTGTTCTAGGATTCAGGCGAATCACTTTAATTCTTTCAGCTGTCAGTGGCTTAGAGACCATCTCTTGGAACCAAGCCAACAAGTAGCTTGTTCCTCTCTGTAAGGGCCAGTAAGAGGGGCTGCTGTGCAGACCCATGAAGCCCACTTTGGTGCTAGAAGTGATCATTTTTTTTCTGAAAACCTCGCACCAGGCTGCATCCTCCTCTTCTGTCCCTGATACCAGGCTTTGTTTACACTCTGAGCCACCTTGCTGTGCTGTGCATCTTTGGGATAGTGCACTCCTCTTCTGCTGCCCCCTTGACTGAGGTCTGGCAGGGCTGCAGTCTCAGGAAGAGCTTGGTACTTGTGGGGACTTCTGTCTTCTTGTGGAGATCAGTGAAAACTCTGTGACTACAGCTGCTTCAACCTCCATCTGGCTCTTCATCAGACTGCATGATCAGAAGCAAAGAACCCTGGTGCTCATGCTTTGCTTTAGCACCCAGTTCAGGCCAGAGAAATAGGTTTGGCCTCATGGCTGTTCCTTCATGGGCAGTGTGATGCACTGGATTGGACAACTGTCCTGTGATGCTTCCACTTACTGTCATCCTGGACCCAGAAGAACCTGCTGGTTTGGTATGCCCCATGGGCTTCGCCTTAGGTTTTGAAACTGGTCAGTGATAAAGATGAGAGCCATTCTTCTCCAGCAGTCTGGCCCCAGCTACAGACTAGGAAGTACCTTGGTCATACCTGCTCAATAAAGGCAATTTAGGGGAGCATGTTTACAGCTGCCTGTGGTCCAGGGCACATGTCTGTGAGAATGTGGGAGTACGTTCCTACTGTCATGGGTTGGGGATTTGCCTGACAACAGGGGGTCGGGTCTTGTGCAAAGGCTGACTTGCCCAGACTGTGTAAACATGACTCCTGTCTGACCCAAGCTGGCCCCTCTCCCGGGGATCCTCTGGAGTTAATCCTTCTAGCAGAATGCTTAAAGGATCCTTGACCCATGCTTTAGTTTTCTCCACTGAAGTAAATGACCGGCTAATCTCAGGAACTTGTCTCCCAGTGGCTCCTGGGGAAAGCAAGGGCCTCACACTCCAGGTACCCTAGTACTTGCTTAGTGAGCCATGTCACCCCCATTACTGGATGGTGACTGCATTCTCCCCCTCTGTGCTGGATACAGACCTCTCCCAGGAACTCTTTGAGGGAGGGAAGCCAGAGGTTCCCTATAGCACTCAGGCTTTGCAGTGGAATTAATTTCTGTGAGGTTTTTGTCGTCTCCTTCAATCCTTCTCCTGGTGTGCTAATCCCTTTTGCAGTGAGTACAGTTTATGAAGTTGTCATCCCTTTAATGTTGGCAAACTTTAATGAGTACATAAACAGCAGTGGGCACATTATAATGGCAGAGTGGTTTTCAATCCTTTGTTTCTATGCCCACAGGAGACGGAGATGGCTAGTATTAGATGTGTAAGTTGCTGCCCATTACTTGCAACATGGAACTACACCTTAGTGGATAGCTAGGATGGGAAACCAGGTCTGTTTGATGGTTTTATAACTACAGTAGTGGGGCCTGAATATATGTACAAATAGAAATTAATCACTTTGGGAGGTTTAACTATGTAGATAAAAATATAGATAAAGACAAAAAATATAAAGTGAGATGGGTGAAGGTAGGATAGAAAAGTAGAGATGCTTATGAAATCTTAGAATTGGCAGGAAGACAGCTCTCTGTATAATTTTATCTTCCCACATGATAGTAAGTCCATGCTACAGGGCAAAGGGGCACACTCTGATGAATCAAAGGTTCTAGTATTGTTTCCCCAGGCCTGTGCTGTCCAGAGTGGTAGCTACTAGCCACATGTAGTTAGTTAAGTTAAAGTTAAATAAAATTAAAAAATCAGTTCCTCAGTTGCACTAATCACATTTCAAATGCTCAAGAAGAGCCGCATGTGGCTAATGGTTGCTATTTTGTCACTGCAGAATAAATGCCAATTCAGTGAGAGTTAAGGTGTTGGTGGTTTGGAAAGGAGGAGGAACAGAGTTTGCTTACAAGAGATACCAGCTTTGGTAACAAAATTGGTCTTGTTGATGGTAGTTTGTTTTTGGTGAGTGCCGTGAATAAACATTTCTCAATGGAAAGCCAAGTTTAGGACGTGCTTTACTTTTCCTTATTTGTCTTAAGTCTTTAGTACCTGAAACTTCTCACCAACCCCTCCCGCCTCTGGATGGGCAGGAGCTTTGGGTGCGGCATATGGAGGTTCTCAGGCTAGGGGTCTAATTGGAGCTACAGCTGCCGGCCTACACCACAGCCACAGCAATGCGGGATCTGAGCCACATCTGCAACCTACACCACAGCTCACGGCAATGCCAGATCCTTAACCCACTGAGCGAAGCCAGGGGTTGAACCAGCAACCTCATAGTTCCTAGTCAGATTCGTTAACCACTGAGCCATGATGGGAACTCCAGATTTTAAAAAGTTTTAAAGGAACTACTTGCTCCTGTGTTCAAAGTTAGTTTTTATTAAAGACAGTCATACATACTGTTTCTTGGCACTGTTGCCAGAGGAAAACAGCCATCTTTACAACCATTATCAGAGTCAGGAAGCAGGGAGGTAGAGACAGCTGTTAACTAAAGCCTCTCAGACCTCAGGCAGATCCTAATTCCTTTTCTAATGGCCATTACTATCCAGTTTGTGCTACTATAAGAAACCTAATACAGCCCTTCCAAAGTCTATCAAAAGGAGCAGGCTTTTACTGGAGGCAGGCTGCCTGGGAAAGCCCTCTCTTAGTGCTGATAAAACAGGAGACTCCCTTCTACTTATACTGGCTTTAGGGCAGGAGGAGAATGGGATTGCCAGGAAAATGCCTGGGCCAGGGAGCTTCACTTTCACAGCATTTCCCCCCAGGCTGTAGTATCACTTGATTGAGACAAGCGGAGCTACAGTTAGTAGAAAAGACCACTCCCTTAGTGCAAGTTTTCACCATGGTGGAATGGCGCTGTTGGATATGCTTCCACATGGTAAGCCAGGAAACCCAAGAGGATGTTACTAGTGTGGCTGATGCTGTAGTCACAGAACCCTCAAGGGCTTGTGGTAGAACCTTAGGGCTATCACAGCATCATCAGTCTGAATCCAGGTCATGGGGGCCATCATAGCCAAACTCCTTCTGCACATCCAAAGGGTATCTGCTCCACCTCTGTGGGCTGCTGTTGTCTCTTTCTTCTTCACTGAGGCTACTGTAATCATCAGAGCCTAGAATGGGATAACGGGAATGAGCTCAAACTGCATCATTTTCTAGATAACCACAAAAGCCCCTTCCCTTCTCAAAAAAGTCTTATGTTTTTTTGTTCTCTATTATAAAAGACTTGTTAAGAGAATTTAGAATACAGAACAATTTTTTTAAAAAGCAATAAAATTCCTACCATGTAAAATCAAATCCTTTAACACTGGAGTACTTTGTCATTTCTCCCCTAAGTATAGGATTTTTTGTTATAATAATTGTAGTTATATTGTGAATATAATTTTGTACCTTGCCCCTTTCCTTTTAAGGTGTTACAGGCACTTCCCTAATAGAATATTCCATAGTTTGATCAAATGTTCCTCCATTATCAAATACCAAGAAATTCAAGGAACTCTTGCACCAAAGCATCCTTCCCCCCTCTTCCCCCCAGGGAACATGCCTGGCTTGTCTTTTTTTTTTTTCCTTTTGTCATTTTAGGGCCACACCCGCGGCATATGAAGGTTCCCAGGGTAGGGGTCTAGTTGGAGCTACAGCTGCTGCCACAGCCACAGCCACACGGGATCCAAACCGCGGCTGCAACCTAAACCTCAGTTCATGGCAATGCCGGATCTTTAACCCACTAAGCGAGGCCAGGGATTGAACCAGCAACCTCATGGTTCCTAGTTGGATTCGTCTCCGCTGAGCCATGACGGGAACTCCTGGGTTGTGTCTTTCAATAATACACTCGTAGCAGTTCCCTCATGGCGCAGTGGCTTGGGGATCCGGCATTGTCACTGCAGTGGCTCGGGTCACTGCTGTGGCACAGATTTGATTCCTTGCCTGGGAACTTCTACATGCTACAGGCTCAGCTAAAAAAACAAACCTCCAAACAGAACACTCGCAAATGCAACAACTCCTTGATTTATGAAAACCTGGGTCTACTGCTGGTGAAACCCTCCAGGACTTTCTTCAAAATAGCAGGGAAAGGGACTCTTTTGCTAGGCAATGACAGAATTAAGGACTTGAGCCCAGGCCTGATGGATACTGAACCTCTAGCAGACCTCTTGGAAACCCTATTCCTTCATCTCCTACAAACTGTGTTTGAGCTGGTGCAGCTCACATGGTGAAAAAGGAAAGCCAGTTAAGATAAACGTGTCAATTTTGTTTGCACCTCAGTCCCAGATCCCACCAGCCTCTCCCTGTCCAGAGCTGCTACCACCTACCTCTAGAATCTTCATCTCCATCACTGTTCTCCTCCTCTGGATACTCATTGCGCCAATTATTCTCACTGTTTTCGTCATCTTCATCTTCATAAATGTCCTCTGGTTGTTGGTCATCATTCACCTGCATATCTCAACACAAACATGAGTGTAAGCCAAAACCTCTAAAGTTATGCTCTGAGGGAAGCTATCAGCAGACCAACCTGGAGACATGCTGAGTGAAAAAGAACCTAAGAATTACTTTGCCAGAGGCTATAGAAACCTTAGGCTATGAGAAGGAGATAGCCCTACTCTATTAGAGTCCAGCTCCAGGAACCACACTCCTGGTCAGATGTTCTGAACTCCACCTGAAGGGAATGAAGCAGGGAGGGGAGGAGAGACAGCTTTGAACAGGATGATCTTCAAGCTGTGGAAAGGCTGCCACGTAGGAGAGGGATTATATGGATTATGGGTGATGCCAATGGTTAGAACCAAAACCTGAGTGTGAAGGATGCTGAAAGGCAGGAGTGGGCTATGCAGTGGTCCAGGGCGGGTACCTGACTGTGAGACTACGGTTGTAGTGCAGGTGTGGAATAAGGTGCTTCTCATAATAAGTGAATGACAGGTACACCTTAGCTTCTCCCATTAATCATTTTCAAATTTAATAATGTCAGAATGTTAGCTTTTCTTCTTTTTCTTCCTTTTTCAGCCACATCAGTGGTATATGGAAGTTCCCGGGCCAGAGATCAAATCTGAGCTGCATCTGCGACCTGTGCCACAGCTGTGGCAATGCCAGATCCTTAACCCATTGTACTGAACTGGCAACACCACAGAGATGAGCCAGATCATTAACCCAATGCACCATAACAGGAACTCCAGGATGTTAGTTTTCTTTTTCCACCTTTTAAGACACAAAGTTTTTTAAAAAGCTTTTGTTTTCATAAGACCTTTACACAAAATCACTAATTGCACATAACCTATGCACATCTTTTCATGTACTTAATCTTTAGATTACGTGATGTGCTTAATCTCTAGACTACTTGTAATACCTACTACTATGTTAATAGTTGTCAGTGTACTGCAAATTCAAATTTTTGGTATGACGTTCTACCCTTGGAGATCCATATGCCCACAGCAGCACCTCTATGCTTGACCACCAAAGGGATCTGCATTTTGTGTGGCTTAAGGGTAATTCCGCACCTTGGTGACTGCCAGTTTTTGGAACTTTCTGGAATTTTTCCCCCAAAAATACCACGTCCAGCGCTGAAGGGTAAAGGAGAATCCTGGAAGAGGGACGGCGTGGTATATCAAAAAACACAAGACTCTTTTACATTCAGAAAGTGGGGGACCAGTAGGCACTCTGCTCACAGAACAAAGGCCCTGGGCCTTAGCCCACGGGATTTTTGGTTGAATCCAAAGATGCAGAGCCCACAGAACCTGCAGGTATGTAGGGTCAACTGTATTAACAATAATCTTGCAAATCTTGTAAAAGACTCATTAAGAGCAGAAAGTATCAATATAGATTGTCTTTCCCAAAATTTCCTGCACTAAACCCTGCCTTCTAAAAGGCATTTAGAATAAATCTTTCCTTTTAAGCAAGGACAAGAAGAACTAAGGACAATGGTGATCAGGAGTGGAACCCAGGGAGGCAAAGCACACCCCCCCGCCCCCGGCCTAGAAAAATGAACTTAGGGTGCCTCATGCCCCCTTGTCCTCATGGGCCCTCTTACCAACTCCCACTCCTGGCTGTAGGGCTGCACGGAGAGGATGTTCTCAATCCATCCTGGAGTGGCCGTGTCCAAACAGTAAATGTCATATACATAGTCATCCTTCTGTTCCTCCTGGTGCTCGACTTTTGGTCCATCTTCAGATAGAGTCAACCGCTCACGGATCAACTCTACAGAATTGCAGAGGATCACATCTGGGTCAGATGTCTGTAAAGAGAACAGCTGATAATACATGTATAACCTAAAACACGGATGGAGAAACCTAAGAGCTGGGTGAAGGAAGCCTCTCTACAGTTCAAGATTCTTATCCCTATGGCCTGCTAGTCTCTTCTCAGCTATGAAATTTTAAAAAGTAAAAGTCTCTATACAAATTAACACGCAGTATCTCTTTTAAGACAGATGCTTATAAGGTAGCTTCCTCCTCTTTTGCACTTGGCTGACACAACAGAACACATGGGAAGACTGGCCTGAGGAAGGAAAGAGCCAGGAGAGCTGGCTAGTCTTTTCCCTAGGCCTGCTTCTATAGACTTCTGAGCTCCTTTAGTATGACGTTCTCCCCTTGGAGATCCACAGGCCCAGAGCAGCACCTCTACTGTTGACCTCCAGTGGATCTGTGTGGCCTCTTATTGGGGTCTAAAAGTGATTTCTGCACCCTGGTGACTACCGCCAGCCATCACCCACCACTTGGCTTGCTCACACAGACATCCTCCTTTTAATCATAAACCAGAAGACTCCTCTATAATCCTTTTTCTGTTAGTTTGAGGCTGTGTTATCCAGGGTAGGACAGCTCAATTTGGAAACCAGAAGGACACGCTGCAGGTCACTCTCAACAGGTTTATCACCAGAAGCTGTGCAACTCAAACCAGATGCTGTAGAGGGGAAGGTGGGGAGTATCCCATGACCAAAGCAGATAAAGGGGACTAATGTTCTCATTGGTTAAAGGGAGTTAATTTTTCCTTGCTCCAAAGTAAAAGGGAACTAGAAACATCAATTTTTATGCAGACTCTTGACCAACCTCAAAGCTGTTTAGAATTCTACACTCAGGAGGAAATAAACCAATTTTACTCTAGTTATCTTTGGGATAGGGTAAAATGGGTGCTTCCTTCCACTTTTTATTATGCTGTATTTTTTTCAAATTTCCTATAATGAAAGTATATCATTTTCATTAAAGAAAAAATTGTTTAGTCTATGTGTACGTTTACCTATATTTTCAATTACGTATAGCATTTTCTATTGTTAGATTGGTTATTTTCCCATCTTGCCAGTCTTCATGATTATCAGTTTAATGGCGCAACCAGTTGTATATGTCAATTTCTCAGACATAATTTTTAGCCTCCATACAAAACATTGTGATAAGTGTGTCTTTTTTTTTTTTTTTTTGGTCTTTTTGCCTTTTCTAGGGCCGCACTCACGGCATATGAAGGTTCCCAGGCTAGGGATCTATTTGGAGTTGTAGCCGCTGGCCTACGCCACAGCCACAGCAACACAGGATCTGAGCCACGTCTGCAACCTACACCACAGCTCACGGCAACACTGGATCCTTAACCCACTGAGCAAGGCCAGGGATCGAACCTACAACTTCATGGTTCCTAGTCGGATTCATTAACCACTGAGCCACGACAGGAACTCCGAGTGTGTCACTTCTTGCTTTTGAAAAATGGAGATAAAAGTACCTACCTCATAGGTATTTTTGTGAGGATAAAACAAGTTAAAAAAGGAGTTCCCTTCATGGCTCAGTGGTTAACGAATCCGACTAAGAACCATGAGGTTGCGGGTTTGATCCCTGGCCTTGCTCAGTGGGTTAAGGATCTGGCGTTGCCGTGAGCTGTGGTGAAGGTTGCAGACGCGGCTAGGATCCCGCGTTGCTGTGGCTGTGGCGTAGGCCGGCAGCTACAGCTCCTATTAGACCCCTAGCCTGGGAACCTCCATATGCCGCGGGTGCGGCTCTACATAAAAGGCAAAAAAGACAAAAAAAAAACCAGGTTAAAAAAAAGTACAGGAATTCCCGTTGTGGCTCAGTGGTTAACGAATCCAACTGGGAACCATGAGGTTGAGGGTTCGATCCCTGGCCTTGCTAAGTGGGTTAAGGATCCAGCGTTGCCGTGAGCTGTGGTGTAGGTTGCAGACGCGGCTCGGATCCCGTGTTGCTGTGGCTGTGGCAAAGGCTGGTAGCTACAGCTCTTGTTATACCCCTAGCCTGGGAACCTCCATATGCCGCGGATGGGGCCCTAGGTAAGGCAAAAAGACAAAAAAAAAGGAGGAAGCATACCTAAGATTGAGAATTTTCTACTTCTTTGGTCTTAGTGCACGTAGCTGACTTTGTTTTTTGAAAGTGAGGTACAAAACTAACTTAGTAAACATAATTAGTAGAAAGTAATACTGAATTAAATGTGAGCGGTCTTGCATTCTAATTCTAAATTACCTCAAACCTGGTAGGCTACCCAGGACTGGTCCTTTAACCTCCCTTTGATGAGTTTTCCCATCTGCTCTATTTTTACCTTGGTGAAAAGCCTCCAGTGATCTCCCCATCTGAGGATGAGAGGTAATGTGTCCTTGCAAGTATCTACTTGAAAGGGTCTAGCATGTATCCTCTCCCCAAATTCCTTACTATCTTCCCCTGTCTCACTGGCCTCCAGGCACAATAACTCTGAAAATACCAGACAAATTCGGCCTCAGGGTCTTCGTACTTAGAGCTCCCCAGTCTGGACTCCTCCCCAAGAAATACGCGGTGCCCTGTCATTCACCTCCAAGTCTTCACTCAAATGGCCTTTTCTCAATGAGATGGAGTCATACTTTTCCTTTTTATTTCCCCGTCCTTATAGCCTATATCGCTACCTGACATTGGATTTATTTCCTTGATCTTTCTCTCCTTTAACTGAATGTTAGGTCCTCCCTGCTGTATCCAAAGAACCTAAGAACGATGCGTGACACATAGTGGCCGCTGAGTAAATATTTGTTGAATGAATAACCTAACCTGTAAACTGAGCCTATCAAGATGGATGGAGCATCCATCTCTAAAGTGAAGCCATGTGTACTCTCTTTAACTGTGTGCTGACTTTGCGAACTATCTGTCTGGAGAAGCGCAGCGTTCGACTGCGGACGTGTACTCACTTTGCAGGAGATGGTGGCGTCAGCGCCCTCTGGATCTCCTTCCTCACGGACCAGGTCCAAAAGCTGGAAGCCTGTGTCCTCAGCGGGGGCCTCTGGGCTTCCCGGCGCTTCCTCAGACTCCAAGCCACCAGAAGGAATCCCCGAGGACCGGCGGCTAGAGACTACCCTGTAGCGGCCCTCCTGCCGGATCTCCCGAGCAGACGCGCGGAGATGACTGCGGATGCGCTGCTGGCTGCCCTGGGAAGGGCGCAGGGCCGCCCGCAGGAGCGGCTGGACTGGCTCCTCCTGGTGGGGAGGGGGCGGAAGCAGGGGTTCAAGAGAGTGTCAGAGATAAGGATGCACCACAGCTGCGCCTTAAGATCCCTTTCACACCAGCTCCCTCCCAGTCCAATACCTTGGAGCGCAAAGTGGCCACCAACTGGAAGACATTATTTTCCGCTGCTCTCTCCAGACCATCCGGAGGCGTCTTTTGGACTCCCGACTCAACTGCGCTGGAGCGGAGGCGTTTACAAGCGAGGACAAGTGCCTCAGCTGGTTCTGCGCTGCGCTTCCGCTTCACTCGGAGCACAGCTGTCCTGCCGGCCTCCATAGTGGCTGTCGTGGAGCACTGTGGGAATGCGAGAGATGCGACGGAAGAGCTTTCTTATTCCGCTTCCGGGCTCCGCCCCCCGCACGCTCAGCTAGCCAGGAAAGGTCCCGCCCTTGCACGCCTGCCGCGGCAAGACGGCGGGGGCGGCTGAAGTAAGTGAAGAGACTCCTGAGGCGGGTGAGGCGCTGGGCGGGTTGGGAAGGTCGGTCGCCGTCGGAGTCTTGGGTGCAGCCAGCTTCCAGTTCTCAGCTCAGCGCGTCGGCAGCGGGGTGTGGCATGGTCATACTCGGACCCTGGGGTACACATGTCTTCGGGACTATAGAGGATCTTTCTAGAGTCCGCCTGAGGCGGCTGAGAGCTCCCGGGCCGGTGGGAGTGTGGGATTCCAGGCGGTCTCCGTCTTTGCCATCCAGTCGGGTGATTGTTTCTAGCTGGGCCTGTGACTGAGCACCTCCGTGGGGACCTCGGTCATAGTACCTTGCTCTTCTTGGCGACAGGGACCCGCACCGCGGTCACACGGACCTCTAGCTGTCGCACGGTTGTCTAGTTAGCTAGGTTTTCCCTGTCACAGTGTTCTTAGTGGTTGGAAACCAATCTATTTACCACATACTGGCCTGAGTGGCTCTGTAAAAGCATTCACTCTTCGTAGATATTTTTTCCCTTAAAATCCTTGAGTTGCATCTAGAACAAAATGCAAACCACCTTTCCAAAGCTGACGTGGCACAGTGTGATTTGCAGAAGCCCCCCCAATCTGTCATTTCTTCTGCTCAAAGTGCTTCAGTCGCGCAGGCTTTTGTCACTGTGCACTTAGTTCTTTACATCTTAGGGTCTTTTCTTGGGAAAAGTTGGGGTAAGGATTCCTGAAATATGAGCACTATGCTTTCACAGCTTTTAATTTGGCTTATCTTGTAGGCTTCAATTTATATGCTGCATTTCTCAGAGAATCGTTCCATAACTTTGTTATTCTCTTTCATAGCACTGTGTATTTCCTTTCTTTCCTTCCTGAAGTCGTTAATTGTTTATATATATTTTCTCCCCTTTTAGGGTCTATAAATTCTTGGAGGACAAGGACCTTCTCTTGTTTGTGATAGCCGTCCAGTCCTAAAATAGGGCCTGGCATGCAGAAGGTGCCTAGTAAAGTTTAAATGAATGAACCAGACATCTGCTCTGAAATCTGACTAGTAAAACAGTTAGGGCTTGGCAGATGATTTCCATTCTCTCCTTGTAAATAACCATTTGAGTTCATACTTCTTAGAGAATGAGAAGTTTAGAGTATCGTGAACCTGGAGTGTGGGCTCCTTCTGGGAAAGGACAAGTCACAGTAATAGATGAGGGGATTTATCCATAGAAGATGTGTAGTGTTCACACAGAGAAGTTACAGGACATGGTTTCTGTTCTGAAACTTTTATTTAGATTTATATGAAATCAAAATCTATAGTTATGAAAAAACAGTGTCCTAGTTATAGCCCCTACAACATCATAGATGAAAAGGAAATTCCTTCAAGTTTACTTTTCACCTCTAAGTGAGTTCTTGGTTGATTCCACATGGGCCACAGGATAAGGGTCTCAGGACTCTATAATATGGACCACAGGAACATGTTTGACTCCTTGTTCAGTTTCACATTCTCCCTTCTTTCACCCACTTGAATCTTAGCCATCTTTTAAACCTTCCCTGAACATTCAGCCAGGTATAGTCATTTCTTTCTCTTGTAGTATTTGTTGGACACAGTTTTATAAAGCACACTACATATTCTGGTATTTCTAGGTACTCTTTTTTTTTTTTTTTTTTTTTTGTCTTTTTGCCTTTTCTAGGGCCGCACCTGCAGCATATGGAGGTTCCCAGGCTAGGGGTCTAACAGGAGCTGTAGCTGCCGGCCTTCGCCACAGCCACAGCAACACGGGATCCGAGCCGCATCTGCAACCTACACCACAGCTCACCGCAACGCCGGATCCTTAACCCACTGAGCAAGGCCAGGGATCGAACCCTCAACCTCATGGTTCTTAGTCGGATTCGTTAACCACTGAGCCACGAAGGGAACTCCTCTAGATACTCTTTTAATAATAAATATTAGCATATGAGATGTAGAGACTTGATTCTAGCAGTGGTTTTCAAACTAGGTTGCAGTCCATTGGTGGGTTATTAAATTAATTTAGTGGATCATGACCAGCATAAGAAATAAAAGTTAAACAGGGTCGACTGTATCAGAGCATCTTCCTCATAGGAAGGCCAAATATTGTTTTGTGGAACTTTAAGTTATATATGTGTGTGTACTTCTTACTGAAGTTGGCGGAAAGCTAGAGATTATCAGAAAGCCACTAGATTGGATAATAGATATGCTGAAGTAGAGTTAGAAGTAGGGTTTTACCGAAGGGCAAATTGACTGCTTTGAACCAGGCCAGTAACTGCCAGAGTCTTTTCAGAAAAGATTGTTCCCCATCCTCTGGTATAAGAATGTCAGTGTTTTCTTAGTTTAGATAACTTCAAAAGAAAGTAACTCTGGTCAATAAAAATGCCTTAGGGTTGGTTAGGGAATTAAGGAGTAGGCATTCTTTCTAAGGTTTCTTAATGATGAATCAGTGTTCACGAAGAAATGAAAGGGAATGTGGAACACCTGTTTTCTGAATAGTGAGAGGGACGGGGCACAGTGAGAGGCCATATCTACTGAGAAATACCTTCAGGCTTTGAGCCTTGGTATTTATCTCTCAGAACAGATCTCTTTGGGGAAATAGCCCGTATGTGATACGAATCTGGTGACATTTTATTTATTTGAAGCATATTTTTTTTATTTTTAATTTTTTTGTCTTTTTAGAGCTGCACCCGCAGCATGTGGAGGTTCCTAGGCTAGGGAAGCTGTAGCTGCCAGCCTACACCATAGCCACAGCAACGGAGATCTGAGCTGAGTCTGTAACCTACACCACAGCTCATGGCAATGCCAGATCCTTAACCCACTGAGCAAGGCCAGGGATTAAACTTGCAATCTCGTGGTTCCTAGTTGGATTCGTTTCTGCTGCTCTAAAGCAGGAACTCCAGCATATTTTTTTAGATGAAGAAAGGTTTTTAAAAATTGCTTTTAAAATTAAATGTTGAGTAGATAAGAAGTAATCATTATAAAAAATAGGGCTAAAGAATGACGAAGTATTACCACCACCCATTTTTAGAAAAGAACAGTGCTGTTGTGCTCGCTTTGGCAGCACATATACTAAAATTGGAACGATACAGAAAAGATTAGCATGGCCCCTGTGCAAGGATGACACACAAGTTCGTGAAGTGTTCCATATTTTTGGCGGGATGGAAATGCTATAAAATTTGGTTGTGATGATTGTTGTACAACTATAAATGTAATAAAATTCATTGAGTAACTAAAAAAAGAAATAAAATTCATTGAGTAACTAAAAAAAGAAAAGAACAGTGCTGTTACTTTTGAAGTCCCCGTGTGGCTCTCCTTGATCTCATGCTTTTCCCTTCTTTCTTAGAGGCAACCACCATCCTCATTCCCTGCTCTGCTTTGTAAGTGACCCCTGAAGAATATATTGTTCTGTTTGCATGATTACAAATTTCATATGAATGTAATCATATATATTCTGTGATTTGCTTCCTTTTGTTTTTTTTTTGTCTTTTTGCCTTATCTGGGGCCGCACCCGCGGCATATGGAGGTTCCCAGGCTAGGGGTCTAACAGGAGCTGTAGCTGCCAGCCTTTGCCACAGCCACAGCAACGCGGGATCCGAGCCGCGTCTGCAACCTACACCACAGTTCACGGCAACGCCGGATCCTTAACCCACTTAGCAATGCCAGGGATCGAACCCGCAACCTCATGGTTCCTAGTCGGATTCTTTAACCACTGAGCCACGTAGGGAACTCTGATTTGCTTCTTTTTGAGTTCAATATGATAGCACGGTGATTATCCATGTTTGCATATAACTATGATTTGTTTTTTAAAATTTTTTTTTTTTTGCTTTTTAGGGCAACAGATGCGGCATATGGAATTTCACAGGCTAGGGGTACAGTTGGAGCTATAGCTGCCGGCCTATACCACTGCCACAGTAGTGCGGGGTCTGAGCCGTGTCTGTGACCTACACCACAGCTCATGGCAATGCCAGATCCTCAACCCACTGAGCAAGGCCAGGGATCAAACCCGAATCCTCATGGATCCTAGTTGGGTTTGTTTCTGCTGAGCCACAGTGGGAACCCCTGATTCGTTTGTTTAGATGAAGGTTTTCTTAGTGGTTTGAATTGTTCTATCTTTGTATTTTTCCTAAAACTAGATGTTTAATATTCTGAGGCAGTTTTGGTGATACTCCTTTACCACCACCCCACAGTCTCTGTTTTCCTTTTCTTCTTGCCCTTTATTTCTTGCCCTCTGCTTTATTTCCCTTCTCACCTGCCTTCATCTGAGGCTGTACTCGGGTGGACCTGTGAGGCTCATTTGGCCCTGTTGGCATCGTTGAGGACTGCTAAAGTTTCTAGATAGTCTTCTGAATTTTGGTCTTAATAGTTTTGATGTTATATGCTGGATATAAAACCAAGTAACTCTTGCTGGAAAAGGTTAAAATACTGGTTAATGTTTGCAGGGGTTCTGACATTTTTGTCCATTTTTTGATTTCTTTTTTCTTTTTTACCCCTTGTGTTAAATATGCCCTCCTCCCCCATTTTGGGGGCATTATGCTTTGAATAGATTTCTGATGATCAGACCTGTCTGCAAGAAGTGAGCTGGCAAGAGTGCTGTTCTAATGCTAAAACTGAGGAGCTGATTGGCACCATGAAAGTCTTCTGTGGAAGGACCAATCCAACCACAGGATCTGTGGAATGGCTGGAGGAGGATGAGCATTATGATTACCACCAGGAGATTGCAAGGTAACAAGAGTTTTTCCACAGTTGGCTATGGCTGGGTAGAGACCTTGTTCTCAAAGCACATGTCTTGGAATCCAATCTGAGTGGGGAGTAGACTGTCACTCAGTGCTTCTGATCAGGGCAGGTATTGTCCACTAGCAGGTCTGCTCAGCCAGGTAGGTTCATGTGGGAGTTAGGCAGTCATGCCTGTGTAGCGAGTTAGACATCAGGTAGCAGCCTTACCAGAGTCCCGGAGGTCTGTCCAGTAAACCAAAGAGGACCCAAGTTTCTGTAGTAGTAATAAAGGAGTTTATGCAGTGTTATTTGTGTCACTGAAATGGTGACACTTTTTTCCCCCTTCTTTGGAGGAATGTTTAAAATTTGTGAGTTACTGTTATTTAGCAATCATTAAGTGCATACAATACTGTACTAGGGTTGTGAATACCAAAATAAGGAAGATAGGGTTCCCATTCTCAAGGAACATGGAGTTTTATGGAAGAGGCAGACGTATAAACAATTGTGACACCATGAGATAAAGGCCGGTGGAAGTGGGCACAAAACTTCATGGAAGCAGCAGAACCACCCGAACTGGGAAGGTGATATCTGAGTGCTTTCCCAAGTCTAAAGGGAGCAAGATTGTTTTCTGAGCAACAGTGATTATGTGCAAACTTCAGATGAGCTAGTTTGGGGGATGGCCAGCAGATCAGTGTGGCTGGAGTATGCAAAAGTATGATGAGAGCGGATACTGAGAAGGTAGGCAGGATTGTGTTATAATTGGTGGTAGCAAAATGCAGGAAGAGGGGTCTAATCGGAGCTGTAGCCACTGGCCTACACCAGAGCCACAGCAACGCAGGATCCAAGCCACGTCTGCAACCTACACCACAGCTCACGGATTCGTTAACCACTGAGCCATGAAGGGAACTCCCGGAAATCTCCATTTAAAATAAGCTCTCCCGGGAGTTCCTGCTGTGGCACAAGCGGGTCATGGATCTGGTGTTGCTGCAGTTGTGGCACAGGCTGCAACTGTGGTTTGGGATCAGTACCTGGTCCAGGAACTTCCACATGCCACAGGCGCAATAAAAGAAAAAAAAAAACAAAACGCTCTCCATTAATTCTGATATTGACCAGAAGCTGGAGGTCCTTTGTTTCTAGTGATAAGAATTTGTGTGTGTGTGTGTGTGTGTCTTTTTAGGGTCTTACCTGTGGCATTTGAAAGTTCCACGGTAGGGGTCGAATTGAACCTGTAGCTGCTGACCTACACGTAGCAACGCAACTCAGGATCCAAGCTGCATCTGTGACCTACACCAGAGCTCATAGCAATGCCAGATCCTTAACCCACTGAACAAGACCAGGGAATCGAACCTTCTTCCTAATGGATACCAGCTGGGTTTGTTACTGCTAAGCCGTGATGGGAACTCCCAGTAGTCCTTTTCTCTTGACTCTCACCTGGAACTCTCAGCATCTTCAGGCTGAGCCTGCTGAGCTCTGGTGGCTTACCTAACCCTGCCAGAGATATTTCACGTTTCTGAATTACTATAGTAGAAAATACGGATAAGCAACTCTCCTCCCTGTAGTTTGGTGAACTCTTAGTTATCCCTGATGACCTAAGAGAAGGTTCCAGACAATACCCTACACATGCAGCAGGCATGTACTTTCCCTTCTCTGATTCCTCTCCCCAGTGTTATGTCTGTGATTATCCCAATGTACAAATGTATGCAAGATTATTATGTAAAGTATTAGATATATCTGGAGTTGTTCCTGAGAGAAAAATAATATGATGTATAACATGACCACTATGCTAGAGTTACAGAATTACTTCGACAGGGCTAACCACCAGAGCATTTTTAGTCTGAGATTCTTTTTTCTTTCTTTTTACTGGCATGCGGAAGTTCCTGGCCAGGGGTTGAATTGGAGCTGTGGCTGTGGCCTGCATCTGCGACCTATGCCACAATGCCAGGTCCTTAGCCACTAAGTGAGGCCAGAGATTGAACCCGCATCCTCATAGAGACAATGTCTGGTCCTTAACTCACTGAGCCACAAGGGAACTCCTAGTCTGAGATTCTTTATTGAAAATAAACATATTTCTTTGAGACTTTTTTCTGCAGTATTGCAGAATGGCAGTTATAACTGTTAAAATAGTTTAAAATGGGCCTGTATTTTTGTTCCATTTGGTTTAGGAATGCATTTGTATGTGTGAATATTCTCACTTATTGATGTTTATCAATGATTATTAGCAGATGTATCTTTCTTTTTTTTTTTTAAGGTCATCCTATGCTGATATGCTGCATGACAAAGACCGGGTAAGTGTAAAAGGAGCCCATTATCTTGCTGTAGTATTTGAAACCTTCCACTGCAAGAATGTTAAAAGCTCCCTCCAGAGGTGTGATATTAGAATGAAGCAGACAGAAAGTATAGAAAATCAGGAGATAAGACCAGGTTCTACATCCTGCTCTGTTATTGACCCGAATGTGACCTTGGAGAAAACATGAGACCTCTGTGGACCTCATTTATTAGAATTTTATTTATTCGGCCACGCCTACAGGATGCGGAAATTCCCAGACCAGGGATCAAACCCACACTGCAGCAGCATCCTGAGCTACTGCAGTGACAATGCGAGATCCTTAACCTCCTGCACCATGAGGGAACTCCTATTAGAATTTAAAATGAGCGTTGCCGTGAGCTGTGGTGTAGGTTGCAGACGCAGCTCGGATCCTGCGTTGCTGTGGCTGCGGTGCAGGCCGGTGGCTACAGCTCCGATTAGACCCCTAGCCTGGGAACCTCCACATGCCGCGGGTGCGGCCATAAAATGACAGAAGGCAAAAAAAATAAATAAGAAAAAAAAATTTAAAATGAGTGAATCATACGGCAGATCTCCGTGATCTCTGGATAAAAATACTCTAATTACATACTTTTACCTTATATAGTAATTTTATTTTTATTTATATTTATTTATTTGTCTTTTTAGGGCTACACCCATGGCATATGGAGGTTCCTAGGCTAGTGGTCGAATCGGAGCTACAGCTACTCACCTGCACCACAGCCATAGCAACTCAGGATCCAAGCCTCATCTATGACCTACACCACAGCTCACGGCAATGCCAGATCCTTAACCCACTGAGCAAGGCCAGTGATCAAATCTGCATCATCATGGAGGCAACATTGGGTCCTTAACCTGCTAAGCCACATCAGGAACTCCAGTCTTGACTTCTTATTGGACTTCTGGGCCTGAGAGCCTCTCTGATTTTAGTGTCATCTGCAAAGGGGCTTCTTTTTGCCCCAAGTTTCCGTGGGATTTGGACAAGTGGCATTGTTATCCATCTGGTCAGCCAAGCCAGAAAGGTGGCACCCTTTTCCTTATCTAGGTCTGAACTTGGTCATCAAATTGTGTGATTCTTTCAACCCCATTGTCTGCCCAGCCCTCATTTACTGGTGTTGGTCGCTCTTTCCCCTTCCTTTGTATACCTGAGGGTATACACAGAAAGGACTGTGTATTTCTTCCTGAAATGCCAGTCTGATCAAGTCATTCCTCGGCTTAAAACCCTTTAATGGCCTCTCACTGCTTTTGAGGTAAAATTCAGTCTCCTTGGTGGAGCTTTCCTGACTCTTCTTTACTTAATTCTAAGCTCTGTTCTCCCCTCCCCAAGTCTGCACTTGAGGAAATGGAATTAGAAGTTGCTGGCTAGTGAAAAAGTCAAATGAACAAATTTCTCTCTACTTTTGCGTGGCACCTTACATTTTGTTTTAAAACACTTCTGTTAATTCTATAAAATTATCTCATGCTTTGTAATAAATCCTGGTGCCCACCTCTAGCCCTAAGCAACCATTAGTTTTGCCTTCTCTAGAAATTTCATCTAAATTAAATCATATGATATATAGTTTTATGTGTCCGTTTTCCTTCATTCATCATTTGAAGTTCGTTTGTGTTGATTATGCTGTCAGTGTTCCTTTTTATTGCTGAGTAATACTCCATTATTTGGATATACATATTTTATCAATTTACCAATTGATGAACATTTGAATTGTTTTCAGTTTTTGGCTGTTGTGAATATTCACATATAAGTCTTTGGGTGGACATGTTTTCATTTCTTTAGGATAAATATTATGAGTAGTGGAGTTCCCATCGTGGCTAAGCGGTTAATGAATCTGACTAGGAGCCATGAGGTTGCAGGTTTGATTCCTGGCCTCTCTCAGTGGGTCAAGGATCCGACATTGCCGTGAACTTTGGCGTAGGTTGCAGATGCGGCTTGGATCCTGCGTTGCTGTGGCACAGGCCAGCAGCTATAGCTCTGATTAGACCCCTAGCCAGGGAATCTCCATATGTCGCGGGTGCGGCCCTAAAATGACAAAAGCCAAAAAAAAAAATACATGCATATATGTATATATATTTATATATATGTATGAGTAGAATTGCTGGATGTTAAGTGTACATTATTTGGCTTTGTAGCTTTAATTTCAATTTTTTTCTAATGGCTAATCATGTCACGTATCTTTCCTTTTTTTTTTTTTCTTTTTAGGGCCACACCCGTGGCATATGGAGGGTCTCAGGTTAGGAGTCAAATTGGAGCTGTAGCCACTGGCCTATACCACAACCACAGCAACACCAGATCCGAGCTTAGTCTGCAACCTACACCACAGCTCATGGCAATGCTGGATCCTTAACTTACTGAGTAAGGCCAGGGATCCAACCTGGGTCCTCATGGATGCTAGTCAGATTCGTTTCTGCTAAACCACGATGGGAACTCTTAGTCACACATTTTTTCATGTGCTTATTTGCCATCCAAATATCTTCATTGGTGTAGTCTAGGGTTAGGATCATAGTAGGGCTCTTGGTGGACCTCGCCAATTGCCTTTTCTTTCTTTGTTGTTTTTGTTTGTTTGTTTGCTTTTTAGAGCCACACCTGTGGCATATGGAGATTTCAAGGCTAGGGGTTGAATCGGAGCTGTTGCTGCTGGCCCACGCCACAGCAATAGCAACACAGGATCCGAACCGTGTTTCTGACCTACACCATAGCTCATGGCAACGCTGGATCCTTAACTCATTGTGTGAGGCTAGGGATCGAACCCGCATCCTCATGGATACTAGTCGGGTTCATTAACCGCTGAGCCACGATGGGACTTCCCCAATTGCCTTTTAAGAGAGCTGTGGTAGTAACCTCAAGGTTGGATAGTTAAAAAGTGATAACTAATTTAATGGGTGTTATTAATTTGGAGCATATGCTAACCCTGGTTTACTGGTGAGGATGTTGCTAATCAGGGTTCTCGGGTGATTAGCTTATAGGTTGTACTGGCACTCAGACCAGCTCCCAGTCCTACTTTCCTTGTTACCCTATAGCCACAGCTACGTAGAGAAAACTGTACACCCCTGCTTTGGGGGGCTATAGTGTGTTTGATGTTCATTTTCCTAGTTCAGCAATTCTAACAATTGCCATCCTGATTTTTTAAAACTTTATCTTTTCTCATTGTGGTTAAAAACACATACCATAAGGGAGTTCCCATTGTGGCTCGCAGGTTAAGAACCCAACTGATATCCACGAGGATGTGGGTTCGATCCCTGGCTTCTCTCAGTGGGTTAAGGATCTGATGTTGCCATGAGCTGTGGTGTAGGTCACAGATGCCTGGATTCTGAGTTGCTGGGGCTGTGGTGTAGGCCGGCAGCTGCAGCTGCAATTCAGCCCCTAGCCTAGGAATCTCCATATACCTCAAGTGTGGTGCTAAAAAGCAAAAAAACAGAAATGAACAAAAACCACATAAAATGCCATACCTATTTTATCCAAGACATAAATGCAGTTACTTTAAGAGTGAAATAGTTCTATGAGGCTTATTGTGAAAAAGGGCAGTCCCTTGGTGGACCATTTCCCCCAGGCAAAACCTTTTTATGCTTACCCTTAGAGGCAACCTCCTTTCTTCTTTTTGAACTCTTTGTTTTATATTTACTTCCAGATCTAAATAGCTATTGTCTATTGACTTCCCACTGTTACAGCTGATAATTTGATATTCTTTCAGTTCCTCCTTCCCACTCATTCTTTCCTGCCAATGCAGTTTTAATTTTTGCTAAATTAATATTCAGTGTTTTCGGAGTTCCTGTAGTGGTGCCGCAGAAACAAATCTGACTAGGAACCATGAGGTTGCCAGTTCAATCTCTGGCCTTGCTCAGTAGGTTAAGGATCTGGCATTGCTGTGAGCTGTGGTGTGGGTTGCAGATGTGGGTCAGATCTGATGTTGCTGTGACTGTAGTGCAGGCTGGCAGCTGTAGCTCCAATTGGACACTGTCCTGGGAACCTCCATATGACACGGATGCATCCCTAAAAAGCAAAAAAAAAAAAAATAATAATATAAAAATATTCAGTGTTTCAGTAGGCAAGCCACTTAAATTCTTTGTGCTTCTCTTTTTTCATTTTGTAAAATAGGGATAATAGTAATATCCTCTTTGAAGGGTTGTGATGAGGTAAACAGTTATATCAATGTGTGTGTGTTAAAATCATTTGTTGACTTTATTAGGCATGTGTAAACACTATTCGCACTTGAGCTGTGTGATATACTTTGATTGCTTTTCCTTTCTTGCATAATTCTTTGTTAATAATTACCTTATTTTTGCTTAGTTTTCTGTGTAATTGCCGTTCTTTTTTTGTTTTTTTTTTTTTGAATTTGAGGATTTAATACGTTTAGGAGAACAAGAGTTAAAAAAAAAAAGTTCTTGTGGAGGGGTCATGAACACCTTTGCTTTACGTCAAAAACTCCATCTTCATTTAGGCTGGCTGTATCAGTATGCTGATACTTTCTTCAACCACTGAGAGCTTCTTCAGGACTTGGTTGACCTTGGCTTCATCAAATTCCAAACACAGAAATTCAGATTCCTGCCCACTTTTTCCTATTTCCAACTCCATTATGGCAACAGGAGTCTGTCTGAGCTGAGTGCCTTGACTGCGATTTGCCATCAACTCTCCAGCTCAAGCCCCGAAGCCCACTGTTCCAGTGGCTCAGGTTCATGAGGCTCTCTCTGATTTTTGTCTTATGGTTCTTCCAAAATTTGGAAATAACAGCAGCTTGGTCAGATGTGATCCCACCTTGCTTTTTGGTTTGAGCAGTCAAGAATGCCTCCAGCTGGTTGAAATCCGTGTCTGCTGATGCAGTAGACTTAAGGATCCCCCTCGTCTTTCACCAGAAAGGGGCGGAACTCCTCAGGTGGCACTTCTGGATAGAGCTGGCTCCGCAGCAGCTCCTCTGTGATGCCCAGGTGCACATGGAAAGCGTCCTGGGCCAAGCCACTCAGCAACCCTCTCAGGGTTTTGGAACCCTCCAGCTCGCCTGCCATGGTTACATACCATTCTTTTATGTCCAGACTTTCCCCCAATAACCTAAATTTCCTTGCAGGAGGGAAGGTCAAAACAATCTGCATTTCTTTTGGCTTCATCTTCTTGGCAATTACCTATGGAACTGTTTTTCCCTGTTCATCCAGGTTGGCAGCTTTCTAGACCTGCTGTGTATCTGTCATCCTGGGAGTCTTGTTTACTGTCTGTAGATTTCCTTCACTTCTTTTTTATATTGAGTCCTTCCTTTCCTGAATCCCATGTGTTCCTCTTTGGTTCACTCCCAGGTGAAGCTCATCCTTTCTCACCTTGCTGTGAGAGGGTCCATGGGAAGTAAGGTTTTTGAGAATCAAAAGCATCTCTATTCTATCCTTACATTTAAGGCTGGATTCTTGTTTGAAAATTGCTTCCCTTCAGAATTTTGACTTTATCACTGTCTTTTTTTAGAGTTCATGGTTGCTATTATGAAGTCTAGTCTTTTCTTATTCTTTAAAAGAACCTTTTTTTTTTATTGTAACACAGACACACGAAACAGTATAAAATGTATATTTAAAAAAGAACAATAAAATAAGTATTCATAGACTCATCACTCAGCTTAAGAAGTGGAACATTATCATTACTCAGAATTTCCCTGTGTGCTCCTTGATTGCATTTCTTTCCTCCTTCCAGAAGTTTCTGCTGTCTTGAATTTATTTTTAACAGAAAAGGCAGATTTATTGAGTATATTGCATTAGAGTTGTCTGCCCCAAGGTAGTAGTTTGGTGTTGTTTTATAGGGGAGTTAGTTGGCTCCAGAAACTGCTGCCTCTTGGTTCAGCCATGCACGTAAAAATCCCACTGCCTTGAATTTTGTATCAATTACTCTCTTGCTTT
Source organism: Catagonus wagneri (assembly GCA_004024745.2). Taxonomy (NCBI): domain Eukaryota; kingdom Metazoa; phylum Chordata; class Mammalia; order Artiodactyla; family Tayassuidae; genus Catagonus; species Catagonus wagneri. Next base: position 2,008,613 of record PVHT021183554.1, read on the forward strand.
TCTTTATAGTTTTGTCACACTGCATATCCTTTTTTTTTTTTTGTCTTTTTGCCTTATTTGGGCCACACCCATGGCATATGGAGGTTCCCAGGCTGGGGGTCTAATAGGAGCTGTAGCCACGCAACGCAGGATCTGAGCCGTGTCGGCAACCTACACCACAGCTCACGGCAATGCCAGATCCTTAACCCAGTGAGCAAGGCCAGGGATCAGACCTGCAACCTCATGGTTTCTAGTCGGATTTGTTAACCACTGAGCCACGACAGGAACTCCTCAACAGAAGGAATTTTAATAGAGGGAATTGATTACACAGATATGAAGGGACTGGGAAGCCATCAGGGTAACCTAGTGGTAGTAGTTGCAGGAAGCAGTTGCCTTTCTTAGGGCTGGGGAAACAAAGGGAGAAGACTGGGGTTTCCAGAACCAGCTGTGTGGAGGAGAGGTCCTGTAGAGCTGGTGCTCAGACCTCTGAAAGGGATTGCAGCTCAAGTGCTGTGGCTGTCTCTGAACAGCCTGAGGAGAGCAGCTGTATGGGAAGGAGTGGGCTTTCTCCTTCCTCTTGCCTTCCAGTCACTGTTTGGTCCCCCTGTTGTCTAGTCCTAACAGCTAATAAAAGGGAGACTGTGGTTTGCAGAGCCCCAGCCCCAGTGTCTCTAAGCAGAGTGTAGAGGAGAGGGTGTTGAGGGGAGAGATAGTCCTTAATAAATTTAAGTCGCTGACCCAGTGCCCTTGGAGTCTCGCAAGGCCTTCTGGACTCAGTTATTGCTGGTTTTTCATGAGCCAGAGAGGCCACAAGGTCATGACTCAAACTGCTGCTGCCTACTGTGACTCCAGACCTTTCCAAAGCACTTACTTAGAATAACTGGTATAAAGTAACAGCTATTTCTTTGTCTTAGAATATGAAGTATTACCAAGGTATCCGGGCTGCTGTGAGCAGGGTGAAGGACAGAGGACAGAAGGCCTTGGTTCTTGACATTGGCACTGGCACAGGACTTCTGTCAATGATGGCGGTCACAGCAGGCGCCGACTTCTGCTATGCTGTTGAGGTGAGCCATACACTTCATGTGTGTGTCTTATGTCTTATGTGGAAAGTCCCTTGTGTCCCCTGCACTATGACCATTCGTTTGTTCATAGACATAAATGGAGTGTTCAGTCTATACTGAGCACAGGACCAGATTCTGAGGAGGATATAGAGATGAAAGAGTAGAGTTCTTTACTCCAGTAGCTCATTTTCTCCCCTGTAATCAGTGGTTCTCAGCCTTGGCTGCATGTCAGAATCACGAGGAGCTTTAAAAAATACTGATGCTTCTTCGTCACTTGTCCCCCAACCTCCTAATTTTAATGTATTGTTCTGGGATGTGACCTAAGAATTGGGATTTTTGAATGTACATCTAGGTTGAGATCCACTGTCTTCAGTGTCCCTACAGAGCCAGCTTATCTAACTACATTTACCATTTCTTTCCCTTTTTTTTTTTTTTAGGGCCACGCATGTGTCATATGGAAGTTCCTGGGCTAGCGATCGAATTGGAGCTTTAGCTACTGGCCTGCACCACAGCCACAGCAACTTGAAATCGGAGCCGCATCTGTGACCTATACCAAAGCTCACGGCAACACTGGATCCTTAACCCACTGAGTGGGGCCAGGAATCGAACCAGCATTCTTGTGGATACTAGTGAGGTTCATTTCCGCTGAGCCACAACGAGAACTCTCTGCCATTTCTTTCCTTTAGTGAAACAGTAAACATATTTTTTGATGATACAAATAATACATATCATTATAGGAAATTTGAGGAGTTCCTGTCATGGCTCAGCGGTTAGCGAACCCGACTAGCATCCATGAGGACACAGGTTTGATTCCTGGCCTTGCTGAATGGGTTAAGGATCCAGTGTTGCCTTGAGCTATGATGTAGGTTGCAGACATGGCTCGGTTCCAGCATTGCTGTTCCTGTGGCATAGGCCAGCAGCTTCCGCTCTGATTAGACCCCTAGCCTGGGAACCTCCATATGCCGTGGGTGCGGTCCTAAAAAAAAAAAAAAAAAAGGAGAGAGAGAGAGACATTATATGAAATTTGATAAATATAAAATAAAATAAATTTTTAACTCAAAGTTAACCATTGTTAAAATTTTGGTATTTTTTCTTCCAGGCTTTTGGGAAGGGGGCATGTATATAAACACTTTGCCCTTCAGAATATGGTTCATATGGTGATTGAGTTGCAGACAAATACCAGATTAACAGTGGCTTAAATACTTCAAGGTTTTTTTGCTTTCTCATGTAAAGTCTGGAGGTTAGCACTCTAGGGTATTCTGTCCACGCTCCTTCCAGCTCCCAGGGTGACCCTCATGCTTATGGTCTAGAAAGATGGCCAGTTTGGGTTAAAGGAATACCGTGGTGTGTTTGGAGAATAATGTCATCCAGAGCTTTGGCAAAGGGTGTCAGAGTAGAAAAACCCAGAAAGGTGGATTGTAGCCAGACTCTGGAGGGCCTGAGTATCACAGTAAAGACTTGTAACTCTATCTTAAGTTTTATTAACCTGAAATAAGAGTAATGGGTTTCAGGAGTTCCCATTGTGGCACAGTAGGTTAGGGATCTGGTGTTGTTTCTGTGGCAGTGCAGGTTCAATACCTGGCCTGGGAACTTCCATATGCTGTGGGTGTGGCCAAAAAAAACATGTGGGGAATGGGGTTCCCGTTGTGGCTCAGTGTTTAACGAATCTGACTAAGAACCATGAGATTGTGGGTTCGATCCTTGGTCTTGCTCAGTGGGTTAAGGATCCGGCGTTGCCGTGAGCTGTGGTGTAGGTTGCAGACGCGGCTCGGATCCCATGTTGCTGTGGCTGTGGCGAAGGCCGGCAGCTACCGCTCCTGTTAGACCCCTAGCCTGGGAACCTCCATATGCTGTGAGTGCGGCCCTAGAAAAGGCAAAAAGACAAAAAAAAAAAAAAAAAACCACATGGGAGGGAAGAGTAATGGGCTTCAGGTCTCCATGAAAGTCCTGGAAGGGGTGTGTGTGCATGTATGCATGCGCGATTCTGTACACTGGCCTCAGGATTTCATAAAAATGATTAAGAGCCATTTCTTTGCCTTTGGGAGAGTCATCGAGGGTTTTGAGCTGATAAAAAGAAAACAGTGTTTTAAAATAGTTGCCTTGATAACTAACCTCAAGTAGTTTTTATTATCTTTACAAATGAAGAAACTAAGAGCCAAAGAGGTTAAAGACTCAAGTCCCACAGTTAATAAGTAGGAGAGCTAGACCTGGAACTTGGTCTTTTGGTTCCTAATACGGTTCTTACTCCTTAGTGGTAGCTTTGATGGGAGGGTGTGCGTGTGTTAGAGAGTCTTCCAGTGTGAGTGTCTGGGGTGGGGGCAGGGATACCGTGCACTAATCGGAGGAACTCAGAGGAAAATGCACTGGGAAAGACAGTGCATTTAATTTTGGAGGTGTTAAGTATGAGAGAGCAGGCCTTGGGGCAGGAGCCAGTATATATATGGACTGCTCTATAATTAAAAATACAGAGCGAGAACATGTTTTTTTAGTAGGATTGGTAAGACTGCACTTTTAGGTTTTTCTGTATTCCTAGCTCACTTACCTGGATTTCTAATTCTCTCTTGCTGCCTGTAACTCTCAGACCTCTTCTGTTTGACTCTTGACATCTTATGGTGGCCTCCTAGTTTTTGTTTTAGTGACCACCTTTGATCCTCTGTTCATCCTTTCTGTGGACTGCATTGTGGTTTTCAGCTGTGCCTGAGCTGCATGGCAAGAAGAAAGGTCCAGAAGAATGAGTGAGAGATCCTACTGGTCCCTAGAGACAGAAGTCTGAACCTGGAGAGAGGTGCATGTACAAGTGGGTTTGGGACTCACTTGCTAAAGATGTGACAGGTGAAGCTGGCAATGAAGCGGCTGTCCGAGGAGAGAGAGTAGACTGAAAAGAGCAAACATTGGAACATGCTTGTGTTCAGGGGGCTGAGGGAAGAAGCCATAAAGTTAAGTTGAGACAGATGTGAAGAGACCCTAGAAGGCAGAGGCAAACTGCATGGAAATCATGAGAAAGAGGGAGTGCTCAGGAGGTGTGGATATTAGAGAGCAGCACTGTCCAATAGAACTTTCTGATGATGAAATCTTCTATGATAGTTCTAGCCAGCATGGTGGTCCCTAGCCACATGTGGCTGCTCAGCACTTGAAATGTGACTAGTATGACTGAGGGAACTGAACTTTTAAATTTTATTCACTTTTAGTCATATTACATTTAAATAGGTACAAGTGGCTACTGTATTAGCTCAAGTGTAAAAGTTGCACAGGATGAGGACTGAGAGAGCTGTTGGCTTGGCAGCTAGGAGGTTATCAGTGACCCCCTTCAGGTGATATTTTCAGGAGAGAGTAGGATTGAGGAGAGGATGGAATATAAGAAATCACAAATATTGACTGTAGGCGTCTCTTTTAGTACATTTGAAAAGGAAAAAGAATATTTGGGGAAGGTATATTGGTTACAGTGATTTCTGTGGTAAATGCCTTGAAAACAAAGCATGGTACTGGCTCCCTCACTTTCTTTTTCCTATTCAGGGCAAGAAGAACTTTGCCAGGAATCTCTAGCAAACTTCTCCTTGGGTATCATTAACCAGTATGAGGTTAAATACTCTTTAACTTACCTCATTGACCCGATAAGAAAGATTCAGTTACCCTTAGGACAGACAGGTATACTACTCAAAGGAAGGTCACTTGCCCAAACTGATTTGCAAGGCAAGGGAGGAACAGAATGATGCTGGGAAGTCAACTAAGGATTCATTCCAGGTAGTGTTTGGAGTGCGTTCTTGAGTTCTTGGTGACTGAGGAGGAGACTATGAACGACAGAGCCTGAAGGGTCAATGGAGGAGATAAACGATAGATAAAATAGAGCCATAGTTTTTTTTTTTTTTTTTTTAATTTTTTTGCTTCTTAGGGCTGTACCTGTGGCATATGGAAGTTCCCAGGTGAGGAGTCAAAGCTGAGCTAAAGCTACTGGCTTATGCCACAGCAATGCCAGATCCGAGCCTCGTCAGCAAACTACACCACAGCTCACAGCAACACTAGATTCTTAACCCACTGAGCAAGGCCAGGGATTGAACCTTTGTCCTCATGGATGCTAGTCAGCTTCATTTTCACTGAGCCACAATGGGAACTCCTTGAATGATAGATAAGAGAGAGGAGGACTGAGAGGGTAGTGTACGTTAGTAGTACTTTCGGGGTGGAGGCAAAGTGATTGATGAGAATGAGGGTTTGAGGCCTTCAGACTATAGCAAAACCATCCAGCCAGATCAGATCCTAGAAATAATTTGAAACAGATTGGCAAGATTTTTTTCCCCCCTGGCTGAGCACATATGCAGTCTTTATAGAAGAATGTATCATTTTCTTCTTGATTATAATAAAATATGTGTTCATGACAGAAAATACGGGTGATGCAGAAAAGGACTTAGAAAAAAATGAAACTCACGTCATTGTGACCAGTCACTTCATCGTTTTAAAAAATTTCCTGTGTGTGTGTGTGTGTGTGTGTGTGTGTGTGTGTGTGTGTCTGTCTGCATGTGCGTCTGTATGTGTTTTATGTAGTGATGTGGTTGGAGCTGTGGTGTCTAAATTGAGCAAGCTAGAAAGTAAGAGTTGAAGGAGCTTATGTTTAGGGACACGTGAAGGATTCAGAGAAAACTTCTGTAGGGGGGATTTGTGTTGCCCTGGGAAACTGGGTTTACTTTGGCATGTTGAGTTAGGGCAGGGAAGGCTCAGGCTTGCAGAAGATCAGTTTTGCTGTAGCATTGGTTGTGTGTGTGTGTGTATGCGTGTATGCACGCACATTGGGGGGCTTGGGAGGGCAGTAAGGCTGAGTCAAGTGGTCCACTGTAGAGGGCCTCAAATACAGTAAGAAAATATAAGCTGTGTTCTGCTAACAGTGGGTTTTGAGACAGTTTTGAGCAGGAGAGTGACCTGTCACACTTAACATCCAATATAGTTACAACCTCCCTTTCTTCTAAAGAGCACATACAGGAGTTCCCCTTGTGGCTCAGCAGAAAGGAATCTGACTAGTATCCTTGAGGACACAGGTTCAATGCCTGGCCTTGCTCAGTGGGTTAAGGATCTGTTGTTGCCTTGAACTGTGGTTTAGGTTTCAGATTCGGCTTGGATCTGGCATTGCTGTGGCGCAGGCTGGTGACTACAGCTCCAATTCAATCCCTCGCCTGGGAACCCCCATATACAGAGGGTACATGCCTAAAAAAAAAAAAAAATGAAAAGACAAATAAAAATAAAGAGCACGTACACTTCCCATCCCAGGTCACAGATCATGGTTTTGTGAGGCAGGTCCCCTTCCTAGCTCATTCTAGTTTAGCTGATACCAGCCATCCTTATTACAATGTAGTGCGTCCTCCTTGGGACCTCCCCCCTTCGTCCTCGGTGCCTGGTATGTAATGGAAACTCCTAGCTGCAAGTTAAACCCAGCAGAATCTCATCCTTCTGTATTCATTTCCATGACGCACATTTGGAGATTAAAATATTTAAGTTATGTAGATGACATCTTGTGAATTTATATCAAATCAGCCTAATGAAATGTTTTGCCTATATCAAATGGTAACAAAGCTCCATTTTGTATATTCATGAAGAAATTCTGTAGTGGAGGCCTCATTGACTTCAGATCTTAGGACCAAAATCAAGGCATGTTTTGCTAAACTTGGGTGTTAGGATGCTATTTAATTTATTGCTCATTTTTATTTGGGTTTTTCCTCTAATTTCTAGGTGTTCAAGCCTATGGCTGATGCTGCTGTGAAGATTGTGGAGAAAAATGGCTTCAGTGATAAGATTAAGGTTATCAACAAGCATTCCACTGAGGTGACCATAGGGTCAGGTAAGATCAGCACATCCTGTGCCAAAAGCTTTACCTGCTCTTGTAGGAAAGAGGAAAAGGTTTGTTCTAGTTTCTGGAATAAATGTATCCAGATAATCACAGAGAATTGGGGCCTCTCCATGTGTGGGTCTAAAGATAAGTACTTTGCTTCTGTAGTAGTTTATTTCTCTACTAGTTAATTCAGGAATGAGTAGGAGTTCCCATCGTGGCTCAGCAGAAACGAATCTGACTAGAAACCATGAGGTTGCGGGTTCGATTCCTGGCCTCACTCATTGGGTTAAGAATCCGGCATTGTCGTGGACTGTGGTGTAGGTTGCAGATGCGGCTTGGATCCCACGTTGCTGTGGTTGTGGTTTAGGCCAGCAGCTGTAGCTCTGATTGGGCCTCCACATGCTGCGGGTGTGGCCCTAAAATGAGAAAAGACAAAAAGAAAAAAAAAATCAGGAATGAGAAAGCCAGAGCTAATCAAGTGTAAGAGTCGTGTTGCAAACAAATCAAACCTCCTTGGGCTTAGGAAGTTGGATTTCTTGTGGGGCTCAGTGTGTCTGAGTTGTGAGTTTTATCAGACAGAAGTGAAACTAAGTTGTTAGTAGAAAGAGGTTTGCTTACTTCTGACATCCCGCCTCAGCTTCCAATGTGAGAGATTTGCCTGTATAGCTCAGTCTTTTAGGTTTTCAAAATATTTTTTATTGTCTAAGAATCTGAATCAGATTTCTAACATTTCACATGCCCTTAATACCAGGAGAGCATAGTGGAAAGATTTACAAAAGAAGCTTCTAGAATGAGGTTATGAATATCATGGTTATTAAAAATGCAGTATTATTTTTAAAATTTTTAATTTAATTTAATTTTTCTTTCTTTCTTTTTTTTTGGTCTTTTTGTCTTCTTAGGGCTGCGTCCACAGCATATGGAGGTTCCCAGGCTAGAGGTCAAATTGGAGCTGTAACTGCCATTCTATACACCAGATCTGAGCCGTGTCTGCAACCTATACCGCAGCTCACAGCAACGCCAGGTCTTGTTTAACCCACTGAGCGAGGCCAGGGATTGAAAGCATAACCTCATGGTTCCTAGTTGGATTTGTTTCTGCTGCACAGTGACGGGAACTCCTTAATCAACATTGTTGACGTATAATTTATATTAAGTGGATACACTTACTTGAAGTGTATAGTTTTCATTTCTGAGAAATCAAACATACTTGTAGGTACTTCCACTATCAAGACAATAGAATATATGGAGTTCCCGTCATGGCTCAGTGGTTAACGAATCCGACTAGGAACCACGAGGTTGTGGGTTCAGTCCCTGGCCTTGCTCAGTGAGTTAAACGATCCGGCGTTGCTGTGAGCTGTGGTGTAGGTTGCAGATGCGGCTTGGATCTGGCATTGTTGTGGCTCTGGTATAGGCTGGCGGCTACAGCTCCGATTAGACCCCAAGCTTGGGAACCTCCGTATGCCGTGAGTATGGTCCTAGAAAAAGGCAGCACAAAAAAAAAATAGAGTATCTCCTCACGCTGAGAGATTCCTTATGACCCTTTACAGTCATCCCCCTCCCATATCCCTGGCCCTAGGGATCTTCTTTCTTCCATATAGGTTAAATTTGCCTTTTCTAGAATTTTAAGTAAGTGAAATCATGTGGTGTGTACTCTTTTGTGCCTGCTTTCTTTTCTGTAGTACAATGCTTTTAAGTTTTGTCAATGTGTTTCATGTATCAAGAATTATAGCAGCTTCCACTGTGATGCAGCAGGATTGGTGGCTTCTTTAAAGTACCAGGACACAGGTTTGATGCCTGGTCTGGCACAGTGCATTAAGGACTTGTTGTCACTATAGATGGTATAGGTTGCAACTGCAGCTGGGATCTGATCCCTGGCCTGGGAACTTCATATGCTGTGGGGCGGCCATAAAAGAAAAAAGGAAAAACAAAACAAAACTCCCCCCACAACAGACACGCACATACTTTCCATTCTCTTTAAAAAAAAAGAAAAAAAAGAATTATTCTTAGAGTTCTTGTTGTGGTTCCGCAGATTAAGAACGTGACACAGTAATCGCTTCTCGGCCTTTTGGCTAAGATCAAGTGAAGAACCTGACACAGTGTCCACAAAGGATATTGGTTTGATCCCTGACCTTGCTCAGTAGGTTAAGGATCCAGTTTTGTTGCAAGCTGGGGCATAGGTTGTAGCTGCAACTTGGATCCAGTGTTGCTGTGACTGTGACATAGGCCTGCAGCTGTAGCTCCAGTTAAACCCCTAGCCTAGGGATTTCCATATGCCAAAGATGCAGCCGTAAAAAGAATGACTGAGCAACACTGCATGTGTGTATCCCATAATCTGTTCATCCTTTCACCTGTTGATGGACACGGGTAGTTTCTTGGATAGGTTTTTTTTTTTTTTTTTTTGCCACACCCACTGCATATGGAAGTTCCTGGGCCAGGGATGGACCAGCTGTGACCTATGCCACAACTGCAGCAATGCTAAATTCTTAATCCACTGTGTTGGGCTGGGGATCGAACCGTGCCTCAGTAGTGACCCAAGCCACTACAGAGACAACCTGCATCCTTAACCTGCTGCACCACAACAGGAACTCCCAATGATCTTTTCTTTTGTGGTATTTGATCTATCATGCACATCTGGTAAACTTTCCGTATCTGATAGTGTATTTTTCACCTCTAAAGGTTCCCTTTGATTCTTTTTTATAACTTAATCTTCATAGATTCGTGTGTTCCTTTAAATAGTTAACATATAATAATAGTTAATATGTTAGCTGTTTTAGCATCCTTATCTTTTTTTTTCTTTTTTTCGTTTTTTTGCTTTTTAGGGCCGCACACGCAGCACATGGAAATTCCCAGGCTAGAGGTCAAATCGGAGCTACAGTTGCTGGCCTACACCACAGCCACATCAATGCCCGATCCGAGCCTTGTCTGTGGCCTACACCACAGCTCATGGCAGCGCCAGATCCTTAACCAAGGCCAAGGATTAAACCCACATCCTCATGGATACTAGTTGTATTTGTTTCTGCTGTGCCACAACGGGAACTCTGCATCCTTATCTTTTGTTCCACTGCTTCTCTGTCTTCTCTGGGTTTGTTCTATTGATTAATTTTTTTCTTTTCTTTTCTTCTTTTTTTTTTTTTTTTTTTTTTTTTTTTTTTTTTTTTTTTTTTTTTTTTTTTTTTTTGGTCTTTTTGCCTTATCTAGGGCTGTACCCGCAGCATATGGAGGTTCCCAGGCCGGGGGTCTAACAGGAGCTGTAGCTACCGGCCTTTGCCACAGCTACAGCAACGCGGGATCCGAGCTGCGTCTGCAACCTACACCACAGCTCATAGCAACGCTGGATCCTTAACCCACTGAGCAAGGCCAGGGATCGAATCTGCAGCCTCATGGTTCCTAGTCGGATTTTTTTTTTCTTTGCCTTTTTGTAATTTTATGGCCACACCCGCGGCATGTGGAGGTTCCCAGGCTAGGGGTCTAATCGGAGCTGTAGCCACTGGCCTGTGCCGCAGCCACAGCCACGCAGGATCCGAGCCGCGTCTGCAACCTACACCACAGCTCACGGCAACGCCGAATCGTTAACCCACTGAGCAAGGGCAGGGATCGAACCCGCAACCTCATGGTTCCTGGTCGGATTCGTTAACCACTGCGCCACGGCGGGAACTCCCCTAGTCGGATTCGTTAACCACTGAGCCATGATGGGAACTCTGATTAATTTTTATTTTAATCTGGTTCTGGGTCCCGTTTTCCTTCTTTGCATGTCTAGTAATTTCTATTTGGGTATTGTCTGTATTGGAGATGTGCATCACATTGCTGATTTGCATTGCATTTTGTTGTCTTCATTTAAAGCTTTGGAATGCAGTTGGGTTTCTTGCAGATCAGTTTGATTCTTTCAAGGCTTGTTTTTATTGTTGTTGCTGTTTGGCCACACATGAAACAGCTTGCTGTGAGATCTCAGTTCCCAGACCAGAGATTGAAACTGGGCTATAGTGGTGAAAGTGCCAAATCCTAACAACTAGACCACCAGGAAACTGCCTCAGTACTTGTTTTTGAGCTTTGTTGGAGCAGAGTTAGGATAGATTTCTAGATTTCAAGATTTCTCAGCTTCAGCACTGTTGACATTTTGGGCCTGATTTTTCTCTCTTTTTTTTTTTTTTTCAATGTCTGCAGCCATGGCATATAGAAGTTCCTAGGCCAGGAACTGAACTCATACCATGCCTCTGCAGTGACCCGAGCTGATGCGATTGGATTCTTAACCTGTTGTGCTACAGCGGGAACTCCTGGGACTGATAATTCTTTGCTGGAAGAGTTGTCCTGTACATTGTGGAGTATTTACCTCTTGCCTTGGGTAGAAGCTGATCCCTCTTCTACACCATTTGTGCCAACCAAAAATGTCTCCAGACATTGCCAAATGTCCCGGCTATGGGACAGGTGTTGGGGGCAAAATCTCCCCCTATTGAGAACCCCTGCTCTAAGGCTGCTTTAGCCATACTAGTACAGCATGATTTTTCTGGGGTCTCTGCTGAGTGCCTGGGTGCTGGCTAATCAGAACTTGAACGTTTCTCAGTTCTCTGAGCTCTGGAAATTGTTCAGCTTATAGCTACATGGTCATCTTTTGTTCGCCTTCTAGAGGCTTACCCTATGTGTCTGTGAATGTATTTAGCAGGAGATATGAGGGGAGCCCTGTGCAAAATTCTGAAGCCCTTTTTTCCTGTAACTTCCTCTCCAGTTCTCTCCTTTGCAAACTCCAGCCACTTTCACTTTCCTGGACTCCACTTGCTGTCTCCTTATCTCAGTAAGACACTTTGTTCTGCTCGACTTCTCACTCTCTGTACTGAGGTCTGGAACGTGCCTGCTGGCTGGAAGCCAGGGCAGTAGTAGGGGTCACTTTGTTTCCCATTGTTCAATATCTGAAAATGTTTGTTTCATGTATTTTGGCCTGGTTTTCTGATTGATTATAGTGGTGGATAAAACTGATCCCAGTTACTCCATTTTGGCCCGAGGTGGAGGTCTTGACAGCGCAGAGACTGACCTGCGGAGCAGTTTTTGCCTTGTTACTGAATTGTGTGCTCTGCCCTGTGCCTCCTCCAAGTGTGTCTTGTTCACACACACTCTGTAGTAGACCAGGCCCCTCACGTACTTTCTTAATATTTTTCTATGTAGTGCTTATTACTGTAGTAATCAAATAATTATGTAATTATGTATTTGTTGTCTGTGTCCCCTCACAGCTGAAGCATCCTGAGCTCATGGACTGTGTGATTTATTAATTTATTCAGTTCCATAACTTGGCACAGGGCCTGGCACATGTCAACTTTGCTCAGTCCTTAACCTTTTGTAAATGGGACTTTGTTTCAACTCCTTTGTCTTGACAAGTAGCCTCTTCACTGTCCAGGCTGATGGTCTTTCCCCTGCTTTTCAAACACTGCAGCTTTGGTACTGCTATCATTCAGTCCTTCTGGAAGCTCTCTCTTCCCAGGCCTCAGTGACATCTCCCAGGCTTGCTTCTTCTTTGCAGGTTCCTTTTTGCTCTCAAGTGCATATTTCCAAGCTTCTCTTCTGAAGGTTTTAAAGTAGCATCTGAGGAGTTCCCGTAGTGGTGCAGCAGAAACAAATCTGACTAGGAACCATGAGGTTGCAGGTTCAATCCCTGGCCTTGCTCAGTGGGTTAAGGATCTGGCATTGCCATGAGCTGTGGTATAGGTCACAGACACAGCTCGGATCTGGCGTGGCTATGGCTGTGGTGTAGGCTGACAGCTGTACTGATTAAACCCCTAGCCTGGGAACTTCCATGTGCTGCAAGTGCAGCCCTAAAAAGTAAAAAATAAAATAAAATAAAATGGCATCTGCGTTTGTTGCCTGTTCCTCAGAGATGGATTGTACACCAAGGCATGTGTAGCAGCCAACTTAGGTTGGCATTTATTCAACCATCCAGTCATTTGGTGAAAACTTTAGAGGCACCTGGAGTAACCACCCCTCCTCAGGCTCCCCTGGCACCTGCTGTACCCTTCTACCTTAGTACTCACAGGGAAACTCATTGGATCGCAAAGCTAGCTTCTTTCCTTCCTTCCTCCCTCTGTCCCTTCCTTCCTTTTTAGGGCCACATGGAAGTTCCTAGGCTAGGGGTCAAATCGGAGCTACATCTGCTGGGCTGCACCACAGCCATGGAAATGCTGGATCCTTAACCCACTGAGCGAGGCAAGGGATCAAACCCTGTCTTCATGGATACTAGTCGGATTCATTTCCACTGTGCCACAACGGGAACTCCCCAAAGCTTTATTTTTGAAGCAGATTTGGACAATAGTTTTAAGTTACATAATTGGCTTAAAAATTATTCAGAAGGTGGAATTGTTAGAGCTTGATGATTGATTGGATGTAGGGGTGACAAAGAGTGAAGAATCAAGAGTTCAGTTAATGGAGTGGTCAGTGGTAACGAACCTGATTAGTATCCATGAAGGCGTGGGTTAGATCCCTGGCCTTGCTCAGTGGCTTAAGGATCCAGCATGGCCGTGAGCTATGGTGTAAGTCGCAGACGGCTTGGATCCCACGTTGCTGTGGCTGTGGTATAGGCCAGCAGCTATAGCTCTGATTCAGCCCCTAGCCTGAGAACTTCCATATGCCATATGCCGCGGGTATGGCCCTTTAAAAAAAAAAGAATTCAGCTAATGTTTGCTGACTGCTCACCATTACTGGGTGCTAGGCCTTGTTCTAGGCCCTGGGGTGCAATGGTGAACAGGCCAACCAGGATTCCTGCTCTCCTGGAGCTAGTCAGGGATGCTCAGGTTTTAGGACTGTGTGACTGGTTGGGCCACTCACTGAAGTGGTAACATTGGAGGGAGAAGCAGATGCATGTGAGTGGGATGCAACTGGCTTAGTGTACTTCAGTTGGAGTTGGGTGTGATATCAGGATGGGCAGTGACTTGGGAGGGTGGTCTCTGCACCCGGAGTTTTTTCTCAGCCTCTTTTCAGTCATGCTGCCATTGAGCACACGTGTACTTGCAAGGAAGTGACAGGTTTGTTTTACCTTTATTACCCTAACCACCACTGCATGAAGCTGGATCCATACTTCTAGTTTTAGTCTTCTGAGGAGCCTCAATACTGTTTTCCACAGTGGTTGTACCAATTTACATTGCTACCAACAGTGTAAGAAGGTTACATTTTCTCCACCTCTTTTGTAGCATTTATTGTTTGTAGACTTTTTGATGACAGCCATTCTGGCTGGTGTAAAGTGGTACCTCATAGTTGTTTGGATTTGCATTTCTCTAATAGTTAGTGATATTTGGGCATCTTTTCGTGTGTTTTTTTGGCCATCTGTCTGTCTTCTTTGGAGAAATGTCTGTTTAGATCTTCTGCCCATTTTTTGATGGGATTGTTTGTTTTTTGGTATTGAGCTGCATGAGTTGTTTGTATCCATGATGCTTATGTTCTGTGTAGGAAAGATGAGTGGGCTTTGTCAGATTGTAATTCATGAGCCATTAGAAGTGTTTATAGTTGATTCTTCTCTGTGATGAATAGCCCCTTACAAAGTTAATTTTGTCTTGGCTCATTAAAAGTTGTAATTTGAGAAATAACATTATATTAACATTATAGAGATTTGAAAAATTGAGTTTAACAGAAAGAGCTTCCATGATCCTACTCTCCTAAGAAAACCTTTTACTTGGGGGATTGTTTAGTAGCAGGAAACTAATTGGATTAAGGGGGATTTTGTGTAAGGAACTGGACTCTGAATCCTGGATCTCAGTTGGATCAGTGGGTATCAGTGCCATCATTCTCTTTTGCTTTGGTTTTCTCTCCTTTGCAGCCTAGAAATATTAGAAGTACCAGGATTCAGTGTTTGCTTTTCAAGTAATTTTTGCTAGTTTAGTATTTAATATTTTAATTGTATCTCTCTAATTGCTAGTTAGAATGAAAAATTTTCCATGTATTTTATTGATTTGTTTTCTGTTTTGAATTGTTTTTTTTTTGTATTTTGCTTAGTTTTCTTTTTGGGTGTTTATAGTTTTCTCATCAGTTTTATAAAAGTCCCTTGTAATATTAAACATAGAGAAAAACTGAAAGAGCAGTACTGTGAACACTCACGTTTTCTCTCTTTTTGAAAAAGTTTTATTGAAGAGTAGTTGATTTATAGGGTTGTGTTAATTTCTGCTGTACAACAACAATCATATTCTCTTAATAAGACTTGTCAGTTAACATTTTGGTGTATACATGTGTATCAACATGGATTTTTTTCTGCTGAACTGTTGGAAAGTCAGTTGCAGACATGACACTTCTAAATAAATACTTCAGCATATGTATGTGCTTTCAATTTAATGACCTATGACCTTTTATCTTTTATGCATGTAAATACTTGTTTTAATCTGTTGCTTGCTTCTGACTCTTTGCTTGTGTTTCTCAGATGGTGACATGCCATGCCGTGCCAACATCCTGATCACAGAGCTGTTTGACACAGAACTGATTGGGGAGGGAGCCCTGCCTTCCTATGAACACGCACACAGGCATCTTGTGCAGGTAGGGGACTGAGGGCCTCCCTCAGGCAAATTACTGCAGTTTCAGCTGGCTCACGCAGCTCTTATTGATACACCATGTTCTACACAGCCTGACCCCTCAGTACCCCGTATATGCCCTAGGGCATCCTTTGATTCCTGTGAGACTCTGGTTCTCCTCAGTTGTGACTTCTGTGGCTCTTGAATGCCAGGCCTTAGAGTCAAAAGACTAGAAACTTTGCTTAAATTCAATTCTATTCAGCAGACGTTCTTTGAGTGTCACCTGTGTGTAAGGTGTTTGGCATCCAGGCAGACATGCAAGACATCGTTCTTGCTTCTAAGACCTACACTAGTCCGCAGGGGTCAGGACTTGATGGACCAAATGGAGAAGTAGGCAGAAGCACCACTGACGTTTAGTGTAGGGCTGGTGGAAAAGGTCAAGGGTCAGGAAGGAGATGAGGGCATGTGTGGAGAGGGTGGAATTTGGAAAGGCACAGGGAGGAGAGAGGTCCCAGGTGGAGCACCTCTTTGGTAGGTTAGTGAGAACACCAGCCTCGGGTGCTTGTAAGCTAATGATGGAGAATAGGGTGGGGAGTAGAAAACCTTGAATGCTGTTCCAGATGAAGGGGTTTGGGCAGTCATAATCTTTGACAGTTGTTTTGAGAAGGGAGAGACCTGCTGAAATTTTTTTTTTTTTTTTTGCTTTTTAGGGCCACGCCCAAGGCATATGGAGGTTCCCAGGCTAGGGGCTGAATCAGAGCTGTAGCTGCTGGCCACAGCCACAGCAATGCCAGATCTGAGCCGCATTTGTGACCTACACCACAACTCATGGCAATGCTCGATTGTTAACCCACTGAGTAAGGCCAGGGATCGAACTCGCAACCTCATGGTTCCTAGTCGGATTCATTAACTGCTGTACCAGGACAGGAACTCCTGAAAATGTTATTTTAGAGACATTGATTTTGCTTTTTTGTTGGGGGTCGGGGGGGGGGCCTGTACCCACACATGTAGAAGTTCCCTGGGCCAGGGATTGGACCTGAGCCACTGCAGTGACAGTGCTTGATCCTTAACTCTTTGTACCACAAGGGAACTCCTGGTCTTTTTATAGGCATAAACTGGGAGGTTTATGGGAGGAGACTCACAGGTAGAGGCCAGCTAGGGAGGTGTGAGTGTATGCTTCTGCTGACATCTGCTCTGTGGGCACTGTTCACATGAGCCTGTAACTGTCTTAGCTTGGGACCCTTCCTAGAGGTTCTTAGGGCCCCAGAGTGGGCAAGAGGTCTCCTTCCCTGTGGGCAGGTGGGGGCCAGAGACCACATTACTCACACAGTCATCATGTGATGGTGATTATCCTGAAGATCCCTGTACTGCATGAATTGTTTCATCTCCCAAATGCAACATCCTTTTCTGGTAACTTTGGTAGAAATTATTTCTATTTCTTTACATTAAAACCATTAATCAGGTAAATCCCTGAAGTAGAGAACAAAGACATTTAGGAGTATATTAATGTTGCTCGATTTGTCTTTCCTCTAATTCGTCTAGTAATTAAAAGGTATACTGGCAGCTGTCCTCAGCTTCCTCTTCCAGCTAATCTGTGGCAGCCAGGTGTGTGTGTCCATTCTCATCACTGTCCTGATCTGCCCTGCCTGCATCTGAGCTTGAAGGAAATATGGCAGTACCCAGTCCCTTTACTCTCTCCCTTTTCCTGCCGTTTTGGAAGTCTTGGAACCGGGGTACTGGAGCGTCTGACAGATAGTCCCTGTAGTGTTGCAGTGACCCAGGAATTGATCTCAGAAGACGCATTTATTGGTGCCTTCGTTTTCCTGGCCCTTTTCTGGTTACCAAGAATACGTGGGTGAACTCCTGGGGAGGCGGGTAGGTGAGTAAGTTGTCACAGTATAGTTTGAAGCCCACTCTGATGGTGGTCAGTGGGATGAGATCTTGCTCCCTCTGGTGGGGAAGGCAGGGAGGTCAGGGAAGAGGAAGCGTGAGCTGAAGAGTGAGCAGGGGTTGGCCTGGCACCTGGGGGCAGTCGAGCTAGAGGAGATCAGCCTGCACAAAGATGTGAAGGTGGTTTTGATTACACGGGATGTAGGGTTAGAGGGAAGTCTGGAGGGCTTGTCAGGCTGTGACCAAGAAGGGCTCCTGTGCTCCAGAGGGCAGTGTGGTAGCTCAGGAGAGTTTGATGTCAGGTTTATGCAGGCAGGCGTGTGGAGAACAGCTGAGGTATAACACTAGAGGCAGGAAGACAAGTTAGAAAGTGATTGAATCTGTCCAGGATCTGGGCTGAGGGCCTTAGCTAAGGGCATAGAAATGGACCCAGAAGGGTAGACTCAAAGAGGCACAAGGTAGTCAAGGACTTGTTATTACTTTGGTGTGGAGGCACTAAGGATGATGTCAGGGTTTGGGGTTTGGGTTACTGGCTCGGATGGTGGTGCTCTCTGTTGGCTGAAAGTCTGGGAGGAGGAGCAGGCCTGGGAGAGGCAGGTAGAGGTGACTTGTTTGGTTTAGGCAGAGTTTGAACTCACGGTAAGCCAAGTAGAGAGGACCAAGAGGCAGTTGGATACAGGGTATTTGGTAAATGAAGATGGCGTGATTGAGGTCAGACTTAAGGAAGAGTATATGGAGAGAAGAAAGGATGGTCCAGAACAGGTCTCTGGGGGTTGGGCAGGGGCACAGCCTTGTGAAGGAGACCTGGGGGGCAGAGCTGTGGTTCTGATCTAGAGCTGTGTCTGGAAACAGTTTTGGTGTCACAGTTGAGAGGGGGTGCTACTGTCATATTGTAGGTAGAGGCCAGGGTTGTCAAAGATCCTACAGTGCGCGGAGCAGCCCCCATAGCAAAGGATAGTGGCCCAAAAGGTGATTAGTGCTGGGGTGGAGAAAGCCTGTGCTTTTGCTTTACATGTGGTCACAGCTGTGAGTGTCCTCTTCATAGAGGATGTCAGATGAATGAATGGGGTAGGAGGGATACTGAATGAGGGACTGTAGCCAGAGCCCAGTGAGGAGAGTGGGCACTCACCCAGTGCCCAGTGAGGCCAGGAGGTCAAAGTGGTTGAGGATGGACACTTGTCCGTTGGGCTGTGCAGGAAGAGGGTGTCTGGGTAAGATGAGAGCTGCACAGAAGGGAAGCTCCAAGCCCAGTGCCAGGATTACTGCCTTGCAGGAAGCATTGGACTCTTTCTTCAAAGTTGGTGTGGGAGTTAATTGGCATGATGACAATTAAAGTTTATTTTTGAAGTATTCAGAAGTGTCAAGTAGCTAGGAACTTATCTGACATAAATCATCTTAGACATAATGTGTATTCTTTCTGAAGTCTAGTTTCTTTTCTTCTTTTCCTAAGGACACTGGGCTGAAAATTGTTCTCTCTCTTAATAGTGGTAAGGCATTAGATATTGCTAAACCCACCTAATACCAAGGAATAAAATTCTTTTGCTCAGTGGGAATTATTGTGGGTCAACATAACTGGTTATTTTTTTGTTCTTTTGTTTCATTTTTTTTAACTTAGGAAAATTGTGAGGCGGTGCCTCACAGAGCAACTGTCTATGCTCAGCTGGTGGAGTCCAGGAAGATGTGGTCATGGAACAAGCTGTTTCCCATCCGTGTTCAGACTAGCCTTGGAGAGCAGGTCATTGTCCCCCCCTTGGAACTGGAGAGGTGCCCTGGTGCGCCCTCTGTCTACGATATTCAGCTGAACCAGGTGTCGCCCACTGACTTCACTGTCCTCAGCGATGTGCTGCCTATGTTCAGGTACCAAGGAACCGCCCAGGGTTATGGTGCTTGGAGACATTTGGTGAAACTGGGTCTTTGGCAGTTCCTTCTGACATCAGCCCCCAGCTGATGTCACATACCTCTAAAGGCAGGAGTCCATTGCAAACAAGTCTCATGGCTGGTGAAGTCACCATAAAAGCTTAAGAAGAGTGTATGTGAGCATAAAAAATGCTTCAGTTCCTGAATATTCTTCCACAGTGTGGACTTCAGCAAGCAAGTCAGTACTTCAGCATCCTGCCATTGCAGGCACTTTGAACCTTTGGCATCTGGCCAAGCTCAGGTGGTTCTCTCCTGGTGGGACATTGAAATGGACCCTGAGGGGAAGATCAGGTGCACCATGGCCCCCTTCTGGGCACACTCGAACCCAGAGGAGCTCCAGGTAAGAGACAGGAGCTGAGCACATTCTCATGGAAATCAGGAAACTTGTCCACTTATGGTCATCGGAAAGGAGTATGCTGGACCTTAGGTCCTCAGGAATTTAGAGACAGAAAGGTCAGAATCAATGTCGGCAAGTTTAACCAAAAAAAAAAAAAGGAAAGAAAAAAGAAAAAACAAGGCTTGGAGTAAGCTATCAGATAAACCGCTCTGCTTCGTGGTCAGTACCAGTAGGCACAGTGAGCCATAGGGCAGGTTTGGTGTATTGGCTCTCCTGCATCCTAGCACAGCCACTCATAGACCCTTCCCCCCCTCCCCAGTAATCCCAGTGGTCCTCAGATTAGCTTGTAATAGAGAAATAGAGCCTGTCTACAGCCTAGTTTTTTGTGGACTCGGAATCTCCCTTTTTCAGCTCAATGTAAAGTGGGTGGAAGATGTGAACTACAGAAAAAGAAATACATATTATATTGCTCTTTAACATGTGAAAAGTTGTTCAGCCTTACTTTGAACCATGCAAATTTAAACTGCAATGAAATAGCACTTTCACCTATTAGGGAATAAAGTTGAAAGTTTGTGCATTGTTGGTAGAGCTGTGGGGCAGGGCAGGAAAGTGATGATTAGAGCATCCTGGAGCACAGCAAGGCACACAGTCTGTTGGGATGGAAAGTGATGCCTATATAGACATTTAGGCTCTGGATGGATTTGTATCGGTGGATGGATTTGTATTGGTGTAGAATGACATGTGTGCCAGGAGACTCACTGTAGTCCTGATTTAATTAGAAAAGACTGGAAGAACTTAGAGGCCACCTTTAGGAACTGGCTAGTAGTCCATCCTCCTGCATCCACTCAGAGGGTGAGGTGGCACTCTTTGCACTGAGGTGGAGCATTCAAGGTAGATCAAGTGAAACAGAGCTGCAGAACAGTATGTGCTGTGCCAGTGTTGGTGTTAACTAAAAATAAGCATATATGTGTTTATGAGTGTATATGTGTGGTGCATGGTATAAGGGTATCTTTGGAAGAATTCACAGAAATTGCTAAAAATGATTGCTTCTGGAAAGGGGGCTGGAGATGAGTGGAAAGGAAACTTATTCACTTCATAACCCTTTTATATCTTTTGAGTTTTCTCTCATGAGCATGTGTTATCCATACACACCCAAGGGACAAGGGAAAAAAGTGGGAAAGGTGCTTCAGGGCCAAGGAATGAAACCTTCCCCTTTGCCTGGAAGGCCTGGGCACCATCCTCTGTGTGTTCTGACATCCTGTTACCACTTGCTGGGCACTGGCTTTCTTTTTAATTGCTCATGTGCTGCTTCTGGTTATACACATGGTGACTTCAGAGAAGGCCTTAGCAGCTCCCTCGCTTACTGCTTATAAGGTTGAAGGGTTGTGACTGCCATGGGACTGTGGTTTCTTGGGCCAGTGAGCTGCTTTAACTCTACTCTGCATAGCCTTGATCTTCTGCAGGCTGAGAGAGAGAGAGAGAGAGAGAGAGAGAGAGAGAGAGAGAGTGTGTGTGTGTGTGTGTGTGTGTGTGTGTGTGTGTCTGCCCACACGCGGCGCATGGCATGTTTATGTTGGGGGAAGGTCAGAGGAAATGAAATTGGCACTGGGCTGCTTTCTTCCTTTCCAGGAGAGTGATGGTTGCAAAATTAGCTTAAGAATTTCATTAAAATGTTAATGCTTTTCATTTGCGTATCTTTAAAGTGTTTCTTATAGATTTTCTCCTTGACTTTTCATATAAGACATGCTTGGTAACCAGGTGATGCCAGGCCTGGTAAGGGGAACAGGGCTTCATGTCTAGGCAGCAGTAGTGAGTGCTTGTCCCCAGGGCTATGGGGCTTGAGTCCTTCCTCTACCAGAGGTGACTTTCAGACTGCTAGGAAGTTGAAGAGCTGCTAGTGACTCTCCCTCATGACTTCACTGAAGTGCTCCTGATAATCCCATCTCATCTCACCTCAAGACAGTGGGTTCTGACTGTCACAGCTTTTTAACATTTGGGCCTGGGAGGCTGGGTGTGTGGGAAGGACCTGATGACAGGGAGGCACTGTGGAAGCGTGGGAGGGGTCACGGGAGGCTTCTCTATCTTTGGATCCATTTTCATAGGGAGGAATGAATAACAGGGTTTAGAGAAGTTGCCCCCCCTGCCACGTTATTTTTTTTTTTTTTTTTTTGCCCCCCAGAACGTGTCTGGTTAGATTTTCATTTTCTAGCTTTTATGTTCAGATAGATATCTTAGATGGGAATGTCATTCACATGCCTTTTCGTTAAATTCAAGACCAGGTAAGATAGAATGTGTTGACTGGGGGAAAAAAAGCAAAAACATAAAAAATAAAAAACTCAGTGTAGGAGTTCCTGTCGTGGCTAAGTGGTTAACGAATCTGATAGGAACCATGAGGTTGTGGGTTTGATCCCTGGCCTTGCTCAGTGGGTTAAAGATCCGGCGTTGCCGTGAGCTGTGGTGTAGGTTGCAGACGCGGCTCGAATCCCGCGTTGCTGTGGCTGTGGCGAAGGCTGGCAGTTACAGCTCCGATTAGACCCCTAGCCTGGGAACCTCCATATGCTGCGGGTACAGCCCCAGATAAGGCAAAAAAAAGACCAAAAAAAAAAAGGCACAGTGTAAGAATTGTAAGTTAAGTTTTATTTGAAGCCAAGTAAGGACTATAGCCTGGGAGACAGCTTCTCAGATGGCTCCAAGGAGCGGCTGAAGAGGTAGAGTGGAGGTCACTTATATATGATATTAGTGAATTGGGGATACGTGCGGTCAAACACATTTTGGCAGAAGGTTGCTGCTAGTCACAAGATTACTGCTAGACATGAGAAATAGATGACTCCATTAATGGTTTTAGTGCTTTTCTGGATATAAGGAAATGCAAGCAGTTGGCTCATAAAAACTCCTCCTGAAAATATCTATATGAAGGCCTCTTTCGCCAGTTTTTCTCAGAGCACCAAATGCCTCATTCCTGATCTCTACCCTGAACTCCTTTCAGGGGGTGCTGAAGGGCAGGGACTGCAGTGGCTAGTTACTTCATTATTGTAGAACCAGTGGTAAATGGCAATATTTAGTTGGTAAATGCCTTCCTGAGAAGGGGGATTGGCTGTATTCCCAATTTTTTATTTTGAAAATCTTAAATTCAAAAAATAATTGAAAATGAACATTAATATGCCCTCTACTTAAGTTTTTACGAGCTGTTAACATTTGCATTTGCTTTCTTACACACACACACACGCATGCACAGCAGAGGCTGGAGTCCCCTCCCCTGAGCCCACTTGAAGACCACTACGCTAGGCCGCATTCTATCTTCCTAAAGCCAGCAGTGTTCCAGCCAGCTTTTGGGCCTTAGCCTTTCTGACTTGAGAACTTTTTTCCTTATCTCTCTGGCCACAGTAGCTGTCTGTAGTCTACCTAATGGTCTCCCTGCATATTGATTTTTGGCTTGGGTTTTGGCTCTTGGATTGGATGTGTTCCTGTTTGGGTTTGTTTTGTTTGTTTGTTTGTTTGTTTTTTGCTTTTTAGGGCTATACTCGCGGCATATGGAATTTCCCGGGCTAGGGATCTAATCAGAGATAGAGCTACTGGCCTACACCACAGCCACAGCAACTTGGGATCCAAGCTTCATCTGTGAGCTATACCATAGTTCAAGGCAATGCCAAATCCTTAACCCACTGAGCAAGGCCAGGGATTGAAGCTGCGTCCTTATGGATACTAGTCGAGTTCATTTCTGCTGCTCCACAATGGGAACTCCCAGATGTATTGCTCTTATTGCAGCTTGGTGACAGCTGATTCTCTTCCTTTTCCAGTGGCGGGATCACTGGATGCAGTGTGTGTACTTCCTGCCACAAGAGGAGCCTGTCGTCCAGGGCTCAGCCGTCTGCCTGGTGGCCCACCATGATGACTACTGTGTGTGGTACAGCCTCCAGAGGACCAGGTGTGCCCCAAGCCTTATAGGGTGGGTGCTAGGCTTGTGACAGTATGCATTAGTGTTAATATCCTCTATAGACCCTGTAGAGGTGTGAATGGGCACGTTTGTATCTGAACAGCAGAATAAGAGCAGAAGTTTGTGACTGGATGTTTCAGTGCTTATTTGTGTGTACTCAGAAGAGGCTGCCCCGGTTGTAGGATCCCCTGTTTGGGGCAGATATATAGAGAGAGAGGCGGGGGGAAGGCTTGACTCAGAGGGCCTACCAGCCTCTAAGGCCAACTCAAGAGTTAGTGCTTAGACTCATGTCCCCAGAGGAACATGGGTTACTGTCCCCACTCCATCTCAGTTTCCCTGGGGCAGATCCCCATGCTCTGCCTTCATGATCACCAGTGCCTAGCAGGCCACACGCATCACCCTGTGTTTGTTCATTTCCTGGCCCAGCCCTGAAAAGAATGAGAGAGTCCACCCAGTGCGGCCCGTGTGTGACTGCCAGGCTCATCTCCTCTGGACCCGGCCTCGGTTTGGTGAGATCAACGATCAGGACAGAACTGATCAATACATCCAGGCCCTGAGGACAGTAAGTATCCAGTCTCTTGGCTGATTGTGGGCAAGAAGGGGTTTGTCCTGTGGACCCCAGCTCATTACTTGCTTATGATTTGCTGGTTTTGTTTACCGTGCTTCCCTGTTGGTCCATGAGTGGCTTCAGCCAGCTCCTTCTGTGGGAACATTCTATCAGGAGCTTGTTTCTGGACTACCTAGGGCCTGTTCTCTGCTCTCCTCTGAGAGCCTCTGACTGGAAGCCTCCCCCTGGCCCTGGCCTTTGTCCCTCTGGACACTTTGCCTTTGTGGTCACCAGCAGTTCCTGTGGTTCATTCCTATGGATTCAGCCACCCCATTACTCCTTTCATCTGCTGCTTCCTTTCTAAAATTTTTTAGAATATAAATCTGGTCATGTGACACTCTTTTTGTTTGGTCTTTTTGTCTTATCTAGGACTGTACCTACAGCATATGGAGGTTCCCAGGCTAGGGGTCTAACAGGAACTGTAGCTGCAGGCCTTCGCCACAGTCACAGCAACGCAGGATCCAAGCTGCATCTGCAACCTACACCACAGCTCACAGCAATGCCAGATCCTTAACCCACTGAGCAAGGCTAGGGATCGAACCTGCAACCTCATGGTTCCTAGCCGGATTCGTTAACCACTGAGCCATGACGGGAACTCCCATGTGACACTCTTGAAAACCTTTGCTCCCTATTGCCTGTAGTAGGGCTCTCTCTACCTGGGAACCACACAAAAGGTTTGAAGGGGAGGTCTCTGGACTCCTTGGAGTTGTATGCAGAAATATGTGTGCATGTATGGACATGCAGGCATATTTGGGGGTGGGGGGAGGGTCCCAACAGTCCTAAGTTTCTCTCAGAGGGATCTAGGACCCTGAAAGGCGTCCCTGGTTGGGTGAGTCACTTGACCAGGCAGGGAAGAGGCCTTTGGTTGTGGCCTGGGAGGTGGTCTCTGGTAAATGGGGCAGGCCTTCAGCTGGGCCCTCTAGGATGGCTTGGGAAGCGGCTTTCCTGACAGTGGAGCCCAGGGGTAAGCAGTGAGGGAGGTGGGTGGGTGTGTTAGAAGGTGGGGCTGGTTACCACCTGGACCTGGGAGGCAAGTATGACTGGTATGGAAGCACAAGAAGATCCAGCTGGGCATGTGAAAGATGGAGTGAGGAGATGATTAGACTGAATAATCAAGAGTGAATTAGGGGGTCAGACGGCATATGTTCCTGTTAGTTTGTCAATAAGAATTTCTTGACATCGTCAGAAAATCTGAGGTTGCTCTTTTTCTGCAGGTACTGAAACCAGACAGTGTCTGTCTGTGCGTCAGTGATGGCAGTCTGCTCTCCATGCTGGCCTATCATCTTGGGGCAGAGCAGGTACTGGATATGTGCTTTCTACCAGCTCACTGACAACAGCTCTTGAGTCAGGGTGTCATGTGGTCTGGATACACAGTGTTGCTACTAAAGCTCTTTGCAAGTACAGCTGCCACATACATGGCAGGTGTGTTTAGGTTGTTTGCCGCGTATGTGGGCAGGAGTCAGCCTATAGCTGTTGCCATGTAACTGCAGCCCCGAGTCTGAGTCAGCCACCTTGCTCAGGTCAGTGCAGAATGTTGTGCTGCCCTGGTGGGTATGCGCACAGATAGAGTTGGTTAGGTGTTGTCTTCTGCCCTGGCGTTGCATTTTAGTCTTTATTTTCTTTCTCCGGTAAGTGCATTTCCTACAGCTAATACCATGGTATCTCTTCAGGTATTTACAGTAGAGAATTCAGCAGCTTCTCATAGACTGATGAAAAAAGTAAGTGATCATTGTTGTTATTGTAGTAATGAGGGGATCTGTGGGGCCTACCTTCCTAAGTCTGGGATTGATTGCTAGCAGCCTCCATTCCAAGGGAACTAGAGGACGCAACTGCTGCCAGTGAAACTCTCCTGACTTCTGCATCAAGAGCTGACCTGGAAGTCTTCTAGGGCTGTCATCGAATAGCAGCAAGCATTTAGACTGCTTTGTTTCTTGTGGCTGAGGAAGTGTAGACTTTTCTCCTCACTTCACGTAAAACTAAAAACACTAAAATTTTTGCAGTGATAAAAATGAATTTAAGATTTGTTTCTGGGGTAGCTCCTATTGTGGTTCAGTAAGTTAAGAACTCGACTAGTGTTCATGAGGATGCAGGTTCCATCCTTGGCCTTGCTTAGTGGGTTAGGGATCCCACATTGCCTCAAGCTGCGGTGTAGGTTGCAGATGTGGCTCCGATTCGACCCCTAGCCCGGGAACTTCCAGATGTTGTGGGTGTGGCCCTAAAGAGGGGGAGAAAAATAAAAGATTTGTTTCTGGGGCACCAGTGCCAAGGGAGTCACTGCTAACAAACTGACATGACTGGTTGTTTCCCTGATGGTTTTTCTCCTGCTGGCCAGTGACTGGTTTTGATTTCTTCTCTTAAGGATAACCCACCTCCAGCAGACTACAAGCCTACTGCTAAGTCTTGCCTACAAGAGAAATTTCTTTTGCTCTTAATGACATTTTGCTCGAGATCTGATCTGAGGTCTGTAGTAGGCCCTCGAGGGGGGGGAAGTTCCACAAAGTAGGTGAAAGTGGTGTTCCAACTGTTGGGCCAGAGAATTGCACACAGATAAAGCAACTCTGAGGTATTTTTCTGGACAAAAATAATACTTTTTTTTTTCTTTCTAAGATCTTCAAGGCTAACCACTTGGAAGATAAAATTAATGTAATAGAGAAACGGCCTGAATTATTAGCGCCTGCAGACTTGGAGGGTAAAAAGGTGAGTGGCAAGCGCTCTGCTTTTGCTCTGAACAGCATAGCTCTGAGATGGCCTGAGTTGCTCCCTTCTCCAGGCCTCACCATGGTTCCCCTAGTCACTCACCAGCTAAGGACTCAGCGTGGTTAAAGATGTGGTGAGGTTGAAAGAGATGCCCACTGAGCAGATAAATACTTGCTCTACTCTCCCTTTTTTTTTCTTTTTTTTCTTTTTTCTGGCATTTCAGGGCTGCACCCACAGCATATGGAGGCTCCGAGGCTAGGGGTCTAATCGGAGCTATAGTCAGTGGCCTACGCCACAGCCACAGCAACGTCAGATCTGAGCCACGTCTGCAACCTACACCACAGCTCACAGCAACACCGAATCCTTAACCCACTGAGCAGGGCCAGGGATTGAACCTGTGTCCTCATGGATGCTAGTCAGATTCATTTCTGTTGAGCGACGATGGGAACTCCACTTGCACTACTCTTGACTGTAGTTAATCCCTGCCCCTTCAGTGACAGTAGAATGGCTCTGCTGGGTGGACAGCAATCACGTTGTGTTCCTTCACAGCACTGATGGGCGGGCTTCCGCTTTCTCCCTCCTGCAGCCGCACTTGGTCTTTGGTCCCTGTGTGTGCCTCCCAAACTCTTTCCCCACCCCCCAACCCCCCCTCAGTGACCTTGGCTACTAAACATGGTTTCCCTGCCCCTTCATCTCCCTGACCACCTGGACCCTCATGACAGGGACCTCTGCCTTCACAACACCTTCTCGAGATTCTTAAGAGGCTGCCTCTCCAGAGTTCCTCTTATCTTTCTGGCTGCTCCTTCTCAGCCCTTCATCTGCCTCTTCCTTCACTCAGTCCTCCCCTGCAGATATCCTTGGTGCTCTCCTTGTCCATCCTCTCTTCTCCCATTGTATCTTCTCTCTGGGCCATCACATCCTTTCCCACATGGGAATCAGCTATCACAGAGTGGTTTTAGAACTTCTGCCACCCAGCCCCTAGCCCCAGGCAACCACTGGTCTTGTTTCTGTCTTGATAAATCTGCCATTTCTGGGCATTTCATGGGAGTGGAATAATACAATATGTGGTCTTTTGTATCTGGCATGGCTGAACAGTTCATCTGTGTTGCAGAATATGTCAGTATTTTGTTCCTTTTTAATGCTGTATAGTATTCCAAGGTATGGCTGTACATTATTGTGTTCATCCATTCACTTGTTGGTGGACATTAGGATTGTTTCCAGTTTTGGACTGTTATGAATAATGTTATTTGAACACGGGTATGTAGGTCTTTTTGTGAGGGAATCTGTGTGTGTGTGTGTGCGCGTGCTTTTTAGGGCCGCACTTGTGGCACGTGGAAGTTTAGGGCTAGGGGTCAAATCAGAGCTGCAGCTTTCAGCCTACTCCACAGCCACAGCAACACCAGATCTGAGCCATATCTGTAACCTACACCACAGCTCATGGCAATGCCAGATCCCCGACCCACTGAGAGAGGCCTGGGATCAAGCCCACATCCTCATGGATCCTAGTCGGATTCATTTCCACTCTGCAACAATGGGAAACTCCAGGAATATGTTTTGAGTTCCCTTAGATCCCTAGGCTTGGAATTGTCGGGTTGTGTGAGATTTTTGTTTAATTTTTAAAGAAACTCCTGGAGTTCCCTAGTGGCTCAGTGGTTAAGAATCTGGCATTTTCACTGCTTCGGCTTGGATTTGACTCCTGGCCTGGAAACTTCTGCATGCCCTCAGATGCAGCCAAAAATATAAAATAAAATAAAATTTTAGGAGTTCCTGCTGTGGTGCAGTGAATTAAGAATTCGACTGCAACAAGTTAAGAATCTGAGTGCAGTGGTTCTGGTTGGAGACATGGATTCAATACCACACCCAGCACAATGGGTTAAAAAGGAGTGGTGTAGGTCACAGCTACAGCTTGGGTTCAATCCCTGGCCCGGGATTAAATGAAAGAATGAATGAATAAATAAGTAAATATTTAAATTTGCTAAACTGTTGTCTAAAGCAGCTTATAACAGTTTATATCCCCACCAGTAATGTTTGAGGGTAAAGTTTCTCTATATGTTTTCCAGCACTTGCTACTGTCTGTCTTTCTTATTTATAGCCATTTTAGCAGGTGAGTAGTGATATCTCATAGTTCTGATTTGTATTTGCCTAATGACTAGTAATATTGAACACCTTTTCAGGTGCTTATTAGCTATTCTATGTCTTGTTTGGTGAAATAGCTACATTTTTTGCCTATTTTCCTCCCATGCCTTTTTTTTTTGGCTGTGCTTGTGGCATGCAAAAGTTCCTGGGCCAAGGATCACACTTATGGCACAGCAGCAGCCTAAGCTGCTGCAATGACAATACCAGGTCCCTTATCCACCACACCACAGGGGAGCTCCCTCTTGCCTTTTTTTTTTTTTTTTTTAAGAACAGCTTCTTTTGAGATGATTCACATAGCATACAAATTTAAAGTGTACAGTTCAGGATTTGGTGTATTCATAAGACTGTACAAGCAATTTTAGAACATTTTATCTATTCAATAGCGATTTGTTTATCCATATTGATGGACAGTTGATGGACATTTGGGTTTTTTTGTACTTTTTGGCTATGATGAAGAATGCTAGAAACTTCATTCACGTATAAGTTACTCTTTTATTTTTCCTCATTGATGAGGATTAAAAAGATACTTAAATTCTTTTTTTATTTTTTGTTTTTTTAGGGCTGCACCTGTGGCAAATGGAAGTTCCCAGGCTAGGGGTAGAATCATAGCTACAGCCGCTGGCCTACACCACAGCCACAGCAGTCCAGGATCCAAGCCGTGTCCATGACCTACACTACAGCTCATGGCAGCGCCAGATCCCTGACCCACTGCGCGAGGCCAGGGATTGAACTTGTGTCCTTATAGATACTAGTCAGATCCGTTTCCACGGAGCCATGACAGGAACGCTAAAGATACTTAAATTCTGTAAGTCATTGTCAAGTAGATGTGAGAGTGGGCATTCTTGCCTTGTTCCTGATGTTGAGAGAACAGGGAATATGCAGGGCCACCCCCCTTCTGTCTTCAGTGTTTCCTTCTGTGTTTCTGTCTTCTCAGCCGGGAACCCAGGCATCATCTTAGACTGGCTCTGTCCTTGAGCCCGTCTGCTTGGGCCCAACCCTGAGTGATCTGTCCCCTCAGCATCTGCCGTCTCCCTCTTGTCCCTTTGACACAGGCTTGGCTGGATTGTAGCAGTACTTGCCCAAGTCAGCTCCTGTCTCTAGTTCCACCTGCAGGTGGCCTCTCCACATACTTTGGGGTCCTTGGCGGGATCTTTCTGCAGCACATTCCTTCTTATTTTAAACCCTGATGAAGGCTTTTAATGATACCCTTTTGTCTCCAGGGCAGATGCAGTCCCCTTACCTGTCATCAGCTGCCTCAGGGTGACCTGGCTTCTTGCCATTTCTCTGGCCTTGCCCTTTACCGTCTACCCCGTCTGCTCATCTAACAAGCTCCCAAAAGGGTCTTGCTCTCATTCACACCCCTGTTTTTGCCTCTGCCTGGAATCTCCACTTTGCTTTTCAGACTCCTATTCATGCATTTATTCATCTAATCAGCAAACCTTCACTGACCATCTGCTCTGGGCCAGCTTCTGTGCTGTGAATACTGCTCTGCCAATGTCCCACTTGTGTGTTTCTTGATCCTGGTGAGGGAGACAGATTAGAACTGTAATAAACTGTCATGATAAGGCTTGAGTAGGGATTTACAAGATGCCATCATGGAAGCCCTTCCCAGTGCTCTTAGCTCTGGGGTCCCTTCATGAGCCCCTTCCTTGCTTCCGTCAGAGCTTACTGCACCCTCTGGAGATGGCCCCCAGCCTCACTTGCTCTTTCTTCCATTCTGCACTCCTGAGAACAGGGCTTGTATTTGTTGCTCATCTCAGTATCTTCAAGGGCAGGTACAGACCTTGACATGCTTGTTAGTGGACTGACTGACTTAGTGGGCTAGTGAGCGAATGAATGTGCCTGTGAAACTTGTGATCTCTCATTCAGTTATCAACCAAATCCTTCTGACGCCCTGGTCTTGCTTCTTGCTCTGATCCCCAGGTCTCTCTGTTCCTGGGTGAACCATTCTTCACCACTAGTTTGCTGCCGTGGCACAACCTGTATTTCTGGTATGTGCGGACTGCGGTGGCACAACATCTGGGGCCTGGTGCCACTGTGATGCCCCAGGCTGCTTCACTGCACACGGTGGTCGTGGAGTTCAAGGTAGGACACCCAGAGGTTTTCATGGAAGGGCCAGGGGAACTTTGTTTTCTCGTAAAGACCTTGGATGCAGATGGAGCCACTAGGATCTTAATGATTTGGGCCTCGGCTTTTCTGTATCAGCACACTGCAGGGCTGAATAGAAGAGGTTTCCCTTTGTAAAAATGCAATAATTTGGCACATGAAATGGAAATGGCTGTGTGTTGTCATTTTACAATTATGGCTTATCAGAATAATTTAAAAATATAAATTAAGAGTTTCAGAAGACAAGATGTGCAGCTTGCTTTGCTCTCATTAAGAGCTGAAGCTCCAGTTGTTAAAAGCATTTTGAGATGGGCAAGTCAGCTTCTTTCTGCAAGAAAAAATTGAAAAGCTTCATTTTAATTTTCTCATCAAAGCAGAACCACAGTCACAAAGTCATTTTGGGAAAGGCATTTTTTATTAAAAGGATTTTGAAATGCTTTTAACTTGAAATATAGAGTGAACCTCATGTGATGTTTCTTTGATAAGGATTGCTTTATGCCCTGGTAGCTTAGTAGTTCCATCACTTAATTTTCTAGGCATTTCTTCTGTGTTATGTATTCACTTGATCAGATTTCCATGTGAATTCTGATTTTCATGGCCAAAGAAGAAATGTGCAGAATGACATTTATTCTTAGGCAAACATCTAAGAGACAGAGCGCAAAGCTGACTGACCCGAGTGCACCTCTGGTCCCCTCATGGGATCCTATCATACTCATGCTCTCTTTTGGGTGCACAGCCTCGAGAACTGGTTTTCAGAGCTCTTCGCAGTAAACCAGTGTTTAGGATGCACAGGGAGGGAGTTAGAGACCCTAGACTGGTAGCTTTGGCTGATTGTCCCCTATAGGGGAGGGCTTGGGGTCATGTGAAGCTTTGAAGACTTGAAGAACCATCCTGGGTCTTAAGTGTGTCTGGGTCCCTTTAACTGTGGGAGCCCCTTTCAGGCTTGCAGAATCAGCCAGAAGTGCCTCTTGTTTAGAATCGGGGCAGCCCCTAGCCTGACTTCATTGACCCTTCCTGCTCTTGTCACCACATTTCCATATGCCTGGTGGGTGTGGATGTCTGTATGCTGTCCCACAGAACCTTTGGCCTGGCCTGCCCCCACCCGCTTTGGGTGGGTGTAGATGTCAGCATGCCATGGCAGGTGGGTATCAGTAAAGGCTGTGCCACCCCTATAGGACCTCTGGAGGATCCGGAGCCCTTGTGGTGACTGTGAAGGCTTTGATGTGCACATCATGGACGACATGATTAAGGTAGGTAGGGTCACACCTCCCACCCCCTGTGTCCCACCCACCCCCTCCATGTGGCCAAAGGACCTGGGTGGGGCAGTGCAGGCAGCGTGCAGAGAGCTCCTCCCTTGGGGGCAGGGAGAACATGTGTGTCCATTCTACTCGGTTCACTGTGAGCATGAACCTGAGAGCCATTGTATCTCCAAGTCGGTATTAGGCCCTTCTTGGCCTTGGGTTGTAACCCCTAAATCAGAATTTGGGGCTGGGGTCTATCACCACACCACTGGAACCACTCCTGCTAATGTCAGCAGCTTGTGTCTTTCGGGATTGCCTCTCTAGAATGCACTTTTGGCAGCTTTCTGAGCCAGTCATTTTCAGCGTGGAGACTCTACTCCAGGGGAGGATGCTGAACATGGAGGGAGTGGGATACGGAAGGAGAGTCCTGTAGGGTTATTTGTACATCAGTAAGAGATCAGGTCAGCCACCAAGGTCTGCATCTCTCAGAACCCAGGGCGGTCATGGAAGTGACAGTGATATCTGGCTCTACAAGCGTGGCTAGGCTGGCAGCTATAGCTCTGATTCGACCCCTAGCCTGGGAACCTCCATGTGCTGTGGGTGTGGCCCTAAAAAAATAATAATAAAATAAATAAGTAAAAATTGTATGAAACATTAAAAAAAGTTTTTTTGGGGGGTGCTCCTGTCGCATACAAAAGTTCCCAGGCCGCAACATCTTCTCAGATCCATGTGTCAGAGTAAGGACAATAAAGAGAGAAATAAACCAATGGGACTTAATTAAACTTCAAAGTTTCTGCACAGCTAAGGAAACCCTAAACAAAACGAAAAGACAACCCACAGAATGGGAGAAAATATTTGCAAATGATTCACCTGACAAGGGATTAATCTCCAAAATTTACAAACAGCTCCTACAGCTCAACACCAAAGAAACAAACAACTCCATCCAAAAATGGGCAGAGGATCTAGGCAGACAGTTCTCCGGAGAAGACATGCAGATGGCAAATAAACACATGAAAAGATGTTCAACATCACTCCTCATTAGAGAAATGCAAATCAAAACCACTATGAGGTACCACCTTACACCAGCCAGAATGGCCATCATCAAAAAGACTACAAACAATAAGTGCTGGAGAGGGTGTGGAGAAAAAGGAACCCTATTACACTGTTGGTGGGAATGCAG
>PVHT021183554.1:2042977-2068397 GCA_004024745.2 Catagonus wagneri
TTACATGTGGAAACTAAAAGACACAATGAACCTTCTTACAGAACAGACAATGACTCACAGACTTTGGAAAACCTTGGTTTTTCAAATAAGACAATCTGGGGGGGTGGGGGGATGCACTGGGGGTTTGGGATACAAAATCTGTAAAATTGACTTGTGATGATTTATGCACACCTATAACTGAAATAAAATCCATTAAGAGGAAAAAAAAAAAAAAAAACAAAAGTTCCCAGGCCAGGGATCAAACCCATGCCACAGCAGTGACAACGCTGTATCCTTAAATACTAGGCCACCAGGAAACTGCTTTAAAAATATATATATTTTTCTGACTTTTCAGGCCTGCACTCATAGAATATGGAAGTTCACAGGCTAGGCTAGGGGTTGAATCGGAGCTACTGCCACTGTCCTATACCACAACCACAGCAACCTATTCCACAGCTCACAGCAACGCCACGTCTGCAAACTATTCCATAAGTCACAGCAATGCTGGATCCTTAATCCACTGAGCAAGGCCAGGGATCAAACCTGGGTCCTCATGGATACTAGTTAGGTTCATTACCAATGAGCCATGATGGAAACCCGCCCCTCCTTTTTTTGTCTTTTTGCCTTATCTAGAGCCGCACCCGTGGCATATGGAGGTTCCCAGGCTAGGGGTCTAACAGGAGCTGTAGCTGCCGGCCTTCGCCACAGCCACAGCAACGCGGGATCTGAGCTGCGTCTGCAACCTACACCACAGCTCACGGCAACACCGGATCCTTAACCTACTGAGCAAGGCCAGGGATCGAACCCGCAACCTCATGGTTCCTAGTTAACCGCTGAACCATGGTGGGAACTCACCGAATTTTTTTTAACTGAAAAAAAAAATTCACACGTACAGAGAAAAAGAGGTAGAGTAGTGGACACCAAAATGCTGGTTATGGGATTAGGAACTGGTTAAATTTTTCCTCCTTTTATCTGTTTTCTGCAGTGATTGTAGATTGCTTATGTAAACATTTTTTTAAGTAAATAAATTCAGTGGACATTTTCAATTTGCATCTTAACCTGCTTCTCCATAGCAGACCAGTGATTCTTCCATGCTTCTAGAAATCCCCTTTGTGCCAAGTCACCACACAATCTGGCTCCCTCTGGCCACTCCTTAAGCTCCTTCCTGGTCTCCCCCGCCTTTCCATTCCCTAACATGTTGTGTGTTCTACCATGTGACCCTGGCAGTTACTCTGAGGGACCCGAGCTAAGGAGGTTATGGGCCACTGGCATAGATAAACCCTGGAGACAGGGACATGAGCCCTCGTCCCCTGACTCTCTCTCTGCAGACCCTTGCTTCCCCTTCCTTTCTCAGCATGCCCTGGACTTCAGGGAGAGCAAGGAGGCCGAGCCCCATCCGCTGTGGGAGTACCCGTGCCGCAGCCTCTCCGAGCCCCAGCAGATCCTCACCTTTGATTTTCGGCAGCCAGTCCCCTCACAGCCTATCCGTTCTGAGGGCACCATTAAGCTGAGGCGGTGAGTGTAGGCTCCAGGGTTGGGGGAGTGGAGGAAGGAAGTGGCAGGGCTTGCTTTCTCTCTAAT
Organism: Catagonus wagneri; assembly: GCA_004024745.2. Classification (NCBI taxonomy): domain Eukaryota; kingdom Metazoa; phylum Chordata; class Mammalia; order Artiodactyla; family Tayassuidae; genus Catagonus; species Catagonus wagneri. Next base: position 2,044,538 of record PVHT021183554.1, read on the forward strand.
AGTTATTGCCCAAGTGGCTAAGTCTTTACTTTGCCACTTTCATATGGGATGGCTCTCCTTGTCTTGGCCTTGCCCTTCCTGGTCTGTAGTGGCCGTGAGTGTATAGTGGGCCCGTCAGCTTTGGGGTAGGGAGGGAGAGCCAGGGTGGGCTTACATCCTCCCACATCTGAGGCTCCCTCTGAGCTAAGAAGCATGTTATACACAGCTACAGAGAAATGTGAATTTGGTTGCTATGGTTACCCATTGGACCGGATTTCTGAACTCTCCTGGGAACTAAAGCAGGTTAGGAATTGGCAGGGGCTGTCATTATGATGCATGGCCAGGCCCATCCAGCTTAGCTCCAGCTCTCCTCACAGGGAGGAGGTGGCTTCTTCCTGGAGGAACAACCCTCTTCTCATTGGGTGGAAGCCATGAGCCCAGAGTCCTGGGGGCCCCTTCGGTAGCGAAGAGGGCTGGTAGTGGCCCATCTGGGCCTGCCCTCCAGTGTATCTAGGAGAGGTCTTCTCGACTTTTTTTTTTCTTGCCTTTTTGTCGTTTTAGGGCCGCACCCACGGCATGTGGAGGTTCCCAGGCTAGGAGTCTAATTGGAGCTGTAGCTGCTGGCCTTCGCCACAGCCACAGCAACGCGGGATCTCAGCTGCATCTGCAACCTGCACCACAGCTCACGGCAACACTGGATCGTTAACCCACTGAGCAAGACCAGGGATCGAACCCGTAACCTCATGTTAATGAGGGATTCGTTAACTGCTGTGCCACGACGGGAACTCCATAATTACGGAAATATGGTCTCTCCTTTTTTTTTTTTTGCCTTTTAGGGCCATTCTCGAGGCATATGGAAGTTCCCAGGCTAAGGGTCTCATTGGAGCTACAGCTGTTGGCATATGTCACGGCCACAGCTATGTGGGATCTGAGCCACATCTGCGACCTACACCACAGCTCACGGCAATGCCGGATCCTTAACCCACTGAGGGAGGCCAGTGATTGAACCCTCATCCTCATGGATCCTAGTTGGGTTTGTTATCTGCTGAGCCATGAAGGGAACTCCGATCTTCTAGACTTTAATGCTAGAGTTTGATGCCGTTCTATTCTCCAAGTCTTCTGGACCAAACCTTTCTGTGACCTCAGGCTGAGGAGGTGGTCCTACAGCCAGCTGGCCCTGCCCCATGGTTACTCTCGGTACTTGGCCAGGCGTCAGGAATGAATGGGGGCTTTGGGCTGTGGCCTTTCCTGGTCATCATTTTACTGAGTGGTCTTCAGTCAGATGGAGTGTTAGAAACCTCCTGACTGGGCAGAGTGGAAGTTGGGCAGACCAGAGGAATGCCATAGCTACACCCACCTGTCTCTGTGTGGCATTTCTAATTGTCCCAACATCCCCCGCCCATAGGCCTGGGAGGAGCCATGGGGCCGTTTTATGGATGGAATACCACCTGACCCCAGACATCACAGTCAGCACCGGCCTCGTGAAGCCCACAGAAGACAAGGTAGTACTGGGTGCGTGGGTCTCAGAATGGCCAACCCTGAGAGCGAATGCTGCTGCACCTCGTGCCTCCTGCCTGCCCTCCAGGTGTTCCTGGCATATTCAGCCAGATGCTGACTCTTCAGTGGCCCTGAGCACAGCTTTTCACTGCAAGCTTTCTGGGCTGGAGGCTGGCCAGGACGGGACTCAGGTGCTAGAAGCCCTCACTGCCTTCTTGCTGTTTCTCCTGCAGGGGGACTGTTGCTGGAACCCCCACTGCAAGCAGGCCGTGTACTTCTTCAATACCACACTAGACCCCAGCGTGCCATCAGACAGCTCCCGAACCGTCAGCTACACTGTGGAGTTCCACCCTCACACTGGAGACATCACCATGGATTTCACACTCCCCGATGTCCTCTCTTGTTGAGAAATAAAGTGGCCAAGGGCTCCAGGCTCTTAATGGTATGGCTTTCTGGGAAGGAAGGTGAAGGTGCTTCTCCTTTCAGGGCCCAGCTTGGCCTCTGGCCTTGGAGGAGACCTCTTCCCTTTTTGTGTTTTCACACTGTTGGCTCCTTGCTCCAGCTATGGTGGGAAGCAAGGCTCGGCTTTGGAACTGAGGAGGGGCCAGGGAGCCCACCCTGTAGTGGTTTTGAAGTGCTCAGAAAGCTCCCAGGCTGCAGCATCTTACCTGCACTTCCTGGAAGGGAGTCAGAGTTGGCTGGACTGAGCAGGTTGGGCGACCGTCTGTTGCTCAGTGCCAGGGTGGGCATGCTGTTCCTGTGGGAGCTGGCCTAGCCAGGCTCGCGCTCTGGAAACTCGGCCCCACCCACCTGCTCCAGCTAGGAGGGGCTTCTAGAGACAGAGTCGCTGACTTATGGCTGCGTCCCAGGCCTTGAAGACCATGGCAGGATCAGGCTGAGGACCAGGTTCAGGCCCTGTCACTTGCTAGGTAATAGCACCAAGCCACCTTTGTAAAGATCTGGCTTCAGTATACAGCACCAGCAGATGACCAAGACTATCACCTGGACACCAGGCTGCTCTTCAGAGGACAGAGAGGAAGCTGTCCCAAAGCATTTCTTGAGACGCAGACCCAGGGAACCAGCCATCGGGAGAAGGGAGCCAGGAGGTACACCGCTTTCACATGTGCCCCTCTTCTAGCAGAAGGACCTCATACCCCAGAAGTCTGAGGCTTTTGGGTACCAGTGCAGTCACCCCAGCCTTGCCTCACCAGGGAAGGTCAGAAGAGTCCCAAGGAGGCCCCAGCCTTGCTGCTCCCCACACTCAAGGTGCTTTTCTGCAATTTGCTCCCGGTTCCATAGGGAGTAAGAGAACCCAGTGGCCAGGTTTCTGGTAGTTTAGAGCAAACTCGGGCTATGCCTATCCTGAGGGGAGAGGCAGGAAAGGCAAGCTACTCACAGTGGTTTCTCAGCCCCACCTGGCTGCCTAGCCCCTTGGCGTTAGAGCAGGGCCCAGCCCCAGCTTTTCACTCAAATAACTGGAGAACACCAGCTGTGAGCCTCACAGTTTTATTTTTTCCTCCTTATCCATCCTTCCTTTCAGCACCAGTAAAGGAACAAAACAACAACAACAAAAAAACACCTCTCTTTTCAAAATATTTTATCAGATGTAAGGATTGTTTTTCTTCTAGGGAAGAATCGTCTGGATATATATTTGATAATGTTTTTACCAAAACCTTAGGTGTGCTTACCATATAAAACCCCTAATGTCCCATGAGGATACAATACAGAAAAAAATACAGAAATTAAAAAAGTTTTTTTTCTTTTTTAAAACAGTATTTCTAAATCTCAGCAAGTTAATACAATAGTTAAAAAGCATCAGGATTAATACCCATACTTAAAACTCAAGGTGTTTTGGACAAATGAAGTGACCATTTTCTTCCAAAGCTGACCCCTGCCTCCTGGCTTCTCTGGAAGAGGCTGGGCCCAGGGCAGGTGTGGGGCCTTGGGGATTTGGGTGACCCCTGTGTCCATCCTTTCCAGGCCTAGATGCCACAGAGACGTCTGAGATGTTTTCTTTCTTTTTAAAAATCGAAATGGAAAAGTCTGGCTTGTACATGGCCCCGGGGGTCCACTGGCTTGATGAAACTTGTGATTGGGCGATGGTGGCTTCGGTGCTGAGGCCATGCCAGAGGGAGGTGTGAGGGGAGCAAGGAGGCAGGCCAGCTCTGCTCTGGACACCAGGCAGGCTGGGCAGAGGCAACCTTGTTAGGACAGTGAATGACCGAGGCACAGGGAGGTATGACTTGCCTAAGGCCGCCCCATGAGTAGGAAGAGAAGCATGTGCGCCTGCGCCTTGGCCCCCACTCAGCTGCTGTGGGAGGGAGGCATTGTCTCTGAGGGATGGATGCTGTGCTGGAGTTGCTCTGCTTCAGGGGCCCTGGCTCTGCCTCTGCTGCGCTCCTGGGCACACAGCCAGCCTGCAGCCTGGGGACCTTGGCTCAGGCCCGGACATCTAGGCCTCACACCTGCCCGATTGAGCTCCACCTGTGAGCAGATTCTTCGCTGCTCTTGGGAGTGGGGACCTCTGACCCCGTGGAGCCTAGCTGAGGCCCCAAGAGCAGGGGTGCACTGAAGAGCCCAGCAAGGACCATGCCTTAGGTGGTTAACATCCCCTTCTGGCTTGATCTGGGGAGTCGGGCTGGGGGCCTGGCCAGTTAAGTGCTCCAGGCAGTGAGGCCCTCAGTCCAGCTGCTGCCTCAGCCAGGGAGGTTCAGGCAAACCAGTGCTGCCTCGGGTGTGGCTCTCAGCAGTGTCCTCCCCAGCGTGGGGCCTGGCCTCTTGGTCCCACTTGCAGCTCGGTGAGTGACAAGGCACAGCGTCAGCATACTAGCACTAGGAGGCTCTTGACAGCAGGGTCATAGTACCCTCCCCAGCCTTGTTGGGCAGAATTGGCTTTGAGCTGGGCGGGTACATTGATTGGGGTGCAGTGAGGAGGGCAGATCAGTGGGAGTTGTCGAGAACATCCCTGTGGTTGGACAGGCCTCACGCTTTGGAAACAGATAAAACCTTCCCTACATAACCATGGGGAGTGGGGTGGGGCATCCCCAGGTATGTTTAAAAAAGCAGGTGGCAGAGACAGTGCTGCTGTGGGATGGAGAGCTGTGGGCTCTGTCACGCTGCAGGCTCTGTCACGCTGTGTGCAGGTGTCTGGGGTTGGCACTGGTCACATAGTGGCAGAGTGGATGTCTGTGCGCCTGGACGCCAGCCAGTACCACTCCCTACCCAGGGCGAGTGGTGGCTGTTGGCCTTGCCACCCCCAGACTGCATGCTGGTGAGGGGACAGGGTGCTCTGCACCTTGGCTTCCAGCCCCTTCATCCAGGGCCCCCTTGTCGCTGTTAAGGTTAGGCCTGGGAGGACAGAGCCGCAGCCCCACCAGAGGCAGGTGGATGGTTCCTGAGCTCAGCCAGCACGTGGATGGGGATGGTCCCCAGGGGAGGATTGGTCCTGAACCAGAGAGATGTCCGGAGGGGAGAGGGGTTCAGGCAGAAAGAGGAGGTGTTTGTTTTGACAGAAGAGAAGCTACCAATCTATCATTTTCAAAACCATTTCCCTTCTTCTCGTAAAAAAAAAGTGATGCTCTCTCCTTAGATTCCTGTTTCTTACTCCACTGCCCACATTGGAGTCTCGGAGGGAGGCTCCAGGCTCTGCTGTGCTGGGGAAAGGGAGCCTGTCTCAGAAAGAACAGCGTTCTCCCTCGTGGCTTGTAGACCCTCTAAAGTGAAGGGTTGTTTTTGTTCTTAACTTTTTCTGTTTTTCTTTTTAAAATGTAATCGCCCTTGAATGCAAGACCCTGGGGAAGAGCCCAGGCTCGCTGGTAACTGGACACAGCACTCAAGGTCCCGGCTCGTGAGCTGTCCAGGCTGGAGGCGGCGAGCTGGTGGCCCTGTGTCCAGGAATGCGTCTTTGGCTGGTTCTGATTATGTCTGGAGTTTGGCCTTGGGTGAGGCCCGAGGGAGGGGTCTGTGGCTACGGTGTGGCATGTGACATGCGGGCAGCGTGCATGCGAGGGTGCAGGCATGCGAGACAACATGGCAGCAGACAAAAATAATGAACCCTGGACGAAGCTTGAGAAGAAATTACAAAGAGTACAGAAACCCGGTTCTCATACTAACCCACGGGTTATAAACTAGGTTGTGCTGTAAATTTGTAGAAAATCGTGGTTTGAAAGAATGGCACTGGTTGGGCAGCCGGGACTCCGCATGCCGGCCTGACTCCTGTCCAAAGTGAGTGCCCAGAGGTGCTGGGCAGCACTGGTCCCAGCTCATCCAGCACTGGCCGTGGCTCTCCCAGGCTCCTGCCCTCCTCCCCCAGCACCAGTGGTGCTTGCTGGAGGGGACATTGCCAGGGAGGGACTGCGGCTCAAAGGGCTGGCGGAGGTCCCGCTGCTCGTGGTGACTTGGCCAGTCTACGCCTCGTCCTCCCCTGCAGACACCATCAGCCGCATGGCAACTGGGAGGTGGTCAGTCAGGCCCGACAGCTGGGTGATGAAACTGAATTCTTCCACCTCCTGCGGGGGTGGGGGAGAGGAAGAAACGTCCCAGTTAGACAAAAAGGGTGCCCTGTAAAGGAGAGGCCTGGCCTGGACCTTTCTGAAGGCAGAGGGGTAGGAGGATCCATGGGTCCCGAAGCCTTCCTGGACTGGCTCATCCCATTTTCACGGGAGAGCTCAGTGCTGCTAAGGGGTGCAGGGTGCAGGGTCCCTTATCTACATGCACAGCCTGGCTTCCCAGCCCAGCCCCAGACTCACAGCTTTCCAGTCTGGGCAGAGCCCCTCCTCCCCATGAAGCATGTAGTCGATGCGCCTGCCGTTGCCCTTCAGCAGGTCCTTGCGTCCCTTCTGGCCTCCCCCAGGGCTCTTGCTGGTGGGGAAGGCAAGGTACTCCCGTCGACCTTCCTCGCTTTCCAAGACCCTGCTCACACAAAAGGCACAGGAAGGCAAGGTCAGCCCTGGCCCAACCCCGGCCCTGGGTCCTGAGTGTGGTGGAGCCATATTCCATCCCCAGGTCAAACCCCTGCATTTAAGATCCATCTTTCCTGTGAGCCCAAAAAGGGACTGGGATGGAAGGAGACCAAGTCCAAGACTGCAAGTCCCTGACTGAACTGGGCCACTCTAGAATCTGACTAGGAGTGTCCCATGTCCACCTCGAGCTGGCCAGCACCTGCTCACCCGCCCATCCCTTTTTTTTTTTTTTTTTGCTTTTTAGGGCTGCATCTGTGGCATATGGAAGTTCCTAGGCTAGGGGTTGAATCGTAGCTATAGCTTCCAGCCTGTGCCACAGCCACAGCAACGCAGGATCTGAGCTTTGTCTGCGAACTACACCACAGCTCACAGCAATGCCAGATCTCTGACCCAGTGAGCGAGGCCAGGGATCGAACCCATATCCTCATGGATACTAGTCGGATTCATTTACGCTGAGCCACAATGTGAACTCCCCTACTTTCTCTTTCTGAACTAGGGTGTTGGCACCACCCAGAACCTGTGACCAAGCTAGGGACAGAACTTCCCCCACCCTTTCCCGGATGGGGTTCGGCTCTGAACTAGTAGGGTTTTGTTTTGGAGAACTTGGTCTTTGCAGTGAACATCTGGGACCCTTCTGTTCTGGAACCACCCCCCACACTCAGGTTCCCCCCTAACTCTTGTTTCAGGTCATCAGGAGAGCATCCAGACCCCATCCCAGGACTGCACTGGTCTGTCCCTGACTTGCTGTGCCATCAAACCTCTGAGCCTCCATTTCCTCCTCTAATATAAGAATGATGGCTGTGGCCCCAGCACATTTTGGGGATCAGGTGTGTCAAGAAAGGAATAGGTGGGATGTAGCTATCATCCTGTTTTCTCAGAGGAAGGAAGCTAATATGGCTGATCAAGTGCTGGTCATGGTTCCACAGGGAGGGCAGGGTGCTCAGGTGGAATGTCACACCCTGAGCCTGGGTCTTTCGTCTCCTTGTCTGCCGTCTGCTTCCTGCCAGCTTTCCTCCAAAACCCAAGCACCAGTGGAGAGGAGGCTTCAGGGAACACCCTAGCACAGAGGGGAGGTACAGGCCAATTTCTAGGGCAAGAGGTATAGCCACCAAGAGACACTGCATAGGCTAGTCTAGACAGATGGACAGGGCACCGGACAGGCACAACCAGCAAATATGGATTTCTACAAGGTCTTTATCAGCCTTGAGATAAATACACTAATGACCTGCAGAACATCGCTACATCTCAGAAATGTAATCCATTACTGTCCTTTGCCTTTTATAATTAATTCCAGCATCAGTGAGCTAAGAGTGATAGTCATTTTTAAATCATCTCATAAAAAGATAATTTTCTCAGCATAGGATGATGTTTCAAATTTAGTCTATAATCTAATTAATGTCCCAAATTAGCTGCAAGGAGCCATGGCTGTGACTGCAGTCTTGGGCTATGAAGGATAAATTGGCTCTGCTGCTGGCCTCTCAGTGTCCTATATGGAAATCTCATTGGGTTCAAGAATGTAGTTTGGCTGGGTTGGAGCTGTCTCTACTTTGAAAATAACTGGCTTGTATTAGCTCTCTTTTTGCCTAATTGGTGGTTACGAGCTGCTACAGCAGACACCGTCCCCAGGGCTCTTGCACAAGGGTCTCTGCAGTGCTCAACCACGCCCTGGGAGATTCTGCTCCTTCTTTCTGTGCCCAAGGCAGGCTGAGGCTCAGGCAGGCCAAGCTCTGGTAGAGTGGGCCTGGACTCTGGGTGCTGGTGTAGGAAGTGCTACCTCAAGACCCCAGGCCAGGAGTTCCCTTCATGGCTCAGTGGTTAATAAACCTAACTAGTAGCCATGAGGATGCAGGTTTGATCCCTGGCCTTGCCCAGTGGATTAAGGATCCAACATTGCTGTGAGCTGTGGTGTAGGTCACAGACGCAACTCGGATCACGTGTGGCTATGGTATAGGCCAGCGGCTACAGCTCCAGTTGGACCACTAGCCTGGGAACCTCCGTATGCTCTGACTGCACCCCTAAAAACAGAAGACCCCTACTTGGAGGCTCCTCCTTGGTAAGGACAGCCCTGGGGTGTGAGGTCTACCGTGGCCTCCGCCCACCGCCAGCTGGAGTCCCTGGGGCTCTCACAGGTGTACTTCCACAGAGCTGTGCCCTCTTGTCTCCCACAGGGCCCATCTCTCCACACCTGAGTCTGGGCTTGGTGCTCATCCCAGACCTGGGAGATGCCTGGATATGTCTACCCCCTTGACCACGGCAGCTGGGTTCTGGAGCTTACTTTTGCAGATTATCAGGGGTGCACACTTCTTCATCGTAGAGACCATCCTTGTCCAACAGGGTACCTGGGGACGAGGGGGCAACAGTGATCACTGCAGGCAGGGTCCAGCCAGCCTTGAGGAGGGCTGCCTCCCTGGGGTGGGAGAGAAAGTAGGTCCCCTTCCTCTCTCGCCCCTGCCCCCAGCCCCAGCTCACCGATTGCCCATGGCTTCTCCTCCCCAGGCCCCAGGCGGCAGGGGTCCTTGTAGCGTGTAAACAGGGAGTGCTGTTGCTCCAGCTTGTCATCTGTGTGGGGAGGGAGTGAAGGAGTGTTGAGGGAATCGGGATGTCTGGCCTGTGCTAAAGGGCTACCTGCCTCTGGTTCCAGTCTGACCAGAGTCACTGAGTCCCTGTCCCTCGGGTAACTGCCTCTGGATAGGGTCTTTGATCCCAGACCGATGGATCTACAGTCATCTGTCACTGGGTTTTTGTCCTTTAGACTGCCCTCCCCCCTCAACAGCTGTTAGAGTTGGGCCTGGTAAAGAGTGAGAGCTGCATACAGACTTGGTGAGTACCAATAGCTGACCCGCCCTTAGGGTTTCAGAGGCTCCCAGCCTTCCCTGCCAGTGGTTCATCTGTAGGGGATCTTTTTCTCCAGCAAAGTGGTCTCTGAGCTCTCTAGGCTGAGCATGGGCTCTTCTCATTCTAGGATTTCTCAGGCGCAGAAGAATCAGTCTTATTAAATGTCCCATCCTTGTGCTCCTGAGGAGCAGGAAGTTCTTCAAGCTGCCTAACCTAACCTCAGTCTTCCCAGCTGTGACTGGAGCCCGCGCCTCCCCCAGTGGCCAACCCTAATGGGGAGGAGCACGCCTCACCGGAGGAGCAGTTGTCAAAGTTAAAATCTCCACAGATGATGTCAAATGCCACCAGCTCCTCGGGGTTGGCTGTGCTGGACGAGGAGGTAGATTTTCGGAAATCAGCCAGCCAGTCCTGAAGCATGTTCAGCTGCTCACACCGGATGTCACTGTCCTCTGGGACAGAACCACAGAGGGATAATGTAGACAGGCTCCAGCCGGGCCGATCCCACCCTCTGAGGGGACATTCCCCACCCCTGAAGCGTGGGTCCCTGGGCCCTACCTGCCAGGGCATGCAGGTGTGTGCAGGAGATGTACCCGACAATTCTTTGGTCCTGAGGTGTGCTTCCCACCTGCACCTGTGAGGGAAGAGGGGAGGTGTTAGTGATAAGGCCTATGAGCTATTGTTGCTTGGAGCACAAAGGAACCCCGGTGACACCCTCCCCCTCCGCCTGCCAGCTCAAACCCTCAGAAGCCCAGCTCTGTCAGCTTCTGGCTAGACTTGGCCTAGTGAGGACCAGCATATGTTCTGTTTCTAGGAGCTTCTGGTGCAGTGTGGGAGACACATACATGAAAAAGTGCTGGCCTGTGGCATGGTGAGTACCACCAACAGTTCACGTAGGGCTTTGTATTATTAATTTTTTCTTTTAATGCATTTTATTACGTTTATGATTGTACAATGATCATCACTACCCAGTTTTATGGCATTTCCATCCCAAACCCCCAGTGCATGTCCTGCAGGGCCTTGTGGAGGGGAGATGCAGAAATCTCTAGATTTAGGGAGTTCCCGTCGTGGCTCAGTGATTAATGAATCCGACTAGGAACCATGAGGTTGCGGGTTCAATCCCTGGCCTTGCTCAGTGGGTTAAGGATCCGGCGTTGCCGTGAGCTGTGGTGTAGGTTGCAGACGCGGCTTGGATCCCGCGTTGCTGTGGCTGTGGCGAAGGCCGGCAGCTACAGCTCCTGTTAGAACCCTAGCCTGGGAACCTCCATATGCCGCGGGTGCGGCTCTAGATAAAGGCAAAAAAAAAAAAAGAAAAGAAATCTCTAGATTTCCTCTCCAAATCCCTGCTATCTCCTGGTGACCAGAATGTTCACATGGATGACCCTCAAGTACCAGCCCCTTGGTTCCTTGTCCACTCTTTCTTCCTCTCCTTGGTCACACTTGGGACTATACTCTGGAGCCCATTCCTCTGAAATCTAAGGCTCCCCTCTGGGAGAGGCCACCTGCAAAGCCTACTATCCTCCTCCATTGGGAGAGGCCTCAGACCCTGTCCTCTGCTCTCTCTTCCCAGTTTCTGCCCCTCTGGCTTTATGAGTAGTCATTTTATTTGCTTTTTGGCTATGGTTTCCGTTAGTCCCCATGTCTGAGGTGACAGCTGTGTCCATTGTCTCCATGGCACCCATGTCGTGGGCTGACCCTAGGCATTCCACAGCCTCCATCCTGAGCCCAGTCCTCCTCTCTCCACGGGGTCCTCTTCATACTCTCCTCTCCCCAACCTCAGTCTTTGCTTCCTGCTCACTTCCTCTACCGGAGACAGAATCCCTGGCAGGTAGAGTGGGGCTGAAAGCTCCTCCCTGACTCCCTGCTCAGCTGCAGGTGACCCTGGAAGGCCATCTCCACAGGTTGGCATATGAAAATCAACATCTCACTTGTACAGCACAGACAACTCTGCACCCAGTGGTAAGCCTGGTACAAGCCTGAGCTCTTGTCTGCCTGGGTTGGGGAGGTGAGGGTTGGCCACCCAGCCTGCTGGTTCTCCCAGGCCCTCTACTGGACACCGTGGTGGGAGAGTGCCTCTGGCCTGCTTCCTAGACCATCCCTGGGTGCCTTTCTTAGAGGACTCTAGTTGACCCCTCATCCTCTTCCTCTCTGGGCTTTCCTCCCATCTGAGCCTCAGCTGTCTTCTCCAAACTTTGCTAATCTATTCCAGACCGGGTTTTCTGTGATGACAAGCTCCTGGATCCCAGGATGTGTTCAGGGAGGGTGACCAGAGCCAATTCTTGGCTGAGGTGTGTTCAGCAGCAGGGCAGGTGTACCTGGCATCTGCTGAGCACAGCTCTGCCTGTCCTCTAGCTAACAGTGGCCTGGACTCAGTCATTCTCTGCTCTGAGAACCTCAGGAGGCTTCCATACTGCTTTTTGCTACCGAAGTTAGGTTGGCTCTGTTCTCCTTCACGGGGACTTTTGCATCATCACCCTTAGCTTTCTACAGTTCTTCATCCCCTTCCCTAGTGTGGATGGATGCACATCTTTCCTTTTCCCGTGCCCAAGTGGATGAATGTCTGGTTACTTGATAATGGGCCTACATATGGGGCTGTTTAAAAATTTGCTTTTTCACCTTTCACTTCTTGTCCATATTCCAGACCCGAACCTTGGCCCAGTGGTACCCCCTCCCCTGGAATGCCTTGGAAATCACACACCTTTGGTTCCCCTGTTGCAAAAACACAACAGTTTTAAAACCACAGTGCCCCCAAAGGCCACATGATGGCGCTTTCCCCTATGCATTCCTCAGGCCAGGAGTCTGTTCCGTACTCAGCATTCATGCTGTGAGCACCCATGCTTAGTGCTTCAAGGCCATGGCCTTACTAGATCCTTACAGCAACCATGGAGATTATACTGAAAATATACCACCATTGGCCGGGGCCATGAGGCTCTGGTGGCTGAGGACAATTCAAATCTGATGTTTGTGGCGCACACCCCATTCCACCCCTGCTCTACACTGCTTTCTGAGCTCCTGGTGACTGAGCCAGCCTTTTCAGTAGCCACCTATTTGATGCTTTTAGTGCATAAGTCCCTGGGTCATTTAGCACTTCGTGTCACCTGCATGTGCTGAGTCCTCGGCAGGGACTGGGGCAAGTGCAGGGAGGCACCACTTGGCCCTGCTGCTAAGGAGAGGGAAGACACGCAGCATGAGGTATCTCAGCCGCCCCCCCGCCCCCTGCCCAGTTTCAGTCAGTTCTGTGAGCTTGCCAAGATCCACTTTATTATGTGCTGGGACTCATTGATTCCCGGCTTGAGTCCTCAGGAGCCGCAGAGGCTCGTGTTTCTCTTGCAAAAACAAACAATCACTCCGAGAGGTTGTGCCTTTAGTCCTTGTGGGCAAAGACTGTCAATAGAGCAGGGCCCAGAATCTGGCTCGCTTATGAGGCAGAAGTCATTCCTGTCCCGCCTTCTCAGGGTGTTTTGGTAACAGGAAAGGACGCTTTCCTTGAGGATGGGAAACTCCTAGAGTAAACGGGGAGGCAAAGCTGGATGGGGAGTCCCAGGTGAAGGTAGCCAGCTTCCATGCAGCCAGGCCAGCACCTTTCCAGTCCCCAGGCCCTTCCGGGTCTGGCCTGGCTCCAGAAACCTCACTTGTTTCACTCCTCCATGCAGGGAAACAGGCCTGCTCTCGCCACCAGAGGCAGCTGGGTCTGCTATGCTGGGCACGATGGCTCCAGTGTAGTTCTATCTGATGGGAGAGATGGGGACAAGACACCTGGGACGAGGGCTGAGGAATCCACGAGGAAACCTGGCTTGTGCTGGATGCTGCCGAGGATACGCCACCCAGGTGGAGCAGTCAAGACAAAGAGGGCACACATGGAGGCCCCTGGGGGTGCAGATGGAGCAGAGCCCAGGGAGGGTGGAGGGGCCCCGGTGAAGGCTGGGCTTCTTCCCAGCGCAGCAGGAAGAGAGTAATAGGAGTTAGACCCATCACATGAGGAGGGCAAGTTAGAAAGTGGGGGTACCGCCCAAAACATGTCTGGTAGGTGCAGAGAAATGGCGGCCTGGGCTGTAATAGCACAGCACTGTGGAGATATGGGGCAGACACAGAGGCATCTGGAAAGTGAAATTGGGAGCCTGGGTGGATCCAGAGTTCAGGGCAAGGGAGTCCTCAGCAAGTGTGGAAACGGAATCAGTTCCCTGGGGCAGGTGCCTGGGGCTGGCTGGCTGTGGTAACCATTCAGAAACAAAAAGGCCAAGTGTGGTCACCCTTCTCCGGGGGCTGCTAGCCCTCAACGAGGGCAGAGAGCTGGGCAGAGTGCAGCAGGCCTGGTGCTGCCAGATCTGCCAAGGCGAGGTGAGAGGTTGCAGATTGGATTGTATGCGAAATAGCTTGATTTTTAAATATTGGCCAACACAAGAAAGTTTTTAATGGTATGGACCAAATTAAACATATTTGCTTCCTAGCTTTAGACCCACGAGGTAAAGGGAACATCAGCATTTAAGGGATGGGCAGGCGACAACAGGCCTGGAAGGATCGGCCAGAGAGGTAAGGGGTAGGAGGAAAGTCTGCAGCAGAGGGGTTGTCCCTAGGAGACTTTTGACCCTGGTGGGCATGGGAGTTGAGGTACCAGACCGAGAAGAGAGATGAGGAGGGGGCATGTGGACTGGGGGTGAGGTTGGAGGGGACCCTGAGCTCTGAGCCCTCTGTAGTAGGGTGGGCAGGTGGGAGAGGGTGTGTTATCCCCACCCATAAGCCCGACAACATGTCCGCTCCTTCCCCAGAAAGTCACTCTGGCTGCTGAGACAAAAATACATCCATGGAACAGAACGCTGATGAACCATATGTCAAAATGGGAAGGCTGGCCCTCCTACAAGAGGAATGTCTTCAATTTCAGCATTTCAGGCTATGAAGGGGGTCCAGGGACCCCAGTTTCTGTGCCTGCTGAGCTACGCAAAGTCCCGAGCAACGGGAGTAGGTCTGGGCACTGGGGTGGGGCCCTGGCTCCAGCAGCCTCTGTGCTGGGCCCTCACCCCTTGCAGGAGTTTGGCTGACCAGCAGCACTTTCTTGGACAGACTGGATGCAGTGTGATCTGAGGCCTGGGGATGACAGCCTCACCACACTGGGCCTCCACAAGAGCCACACAAGCCCCCTCCACTCACAGATCTTATAGGGGATTTGAAAAGTCTAAAGTGGACTATGAAGAGAACCCACAACACAGCAACTGCTGCCTCTAGGGGCAGAAAGCCCTGTTCTGTAGCAGCTGGCCAGATGGTACTTCAGAAAACTCTGGAAGCACCAAGAGCAGCTTTTGGATAGGGAGTAGAAAGTCGACGTGCTGAGCATGTCAGGCTCAGTAGAAGATAATGTGTAATGACCAAATTACCATCGTCTAAACTCTTCCAGTTGCATCCAAATTAGCAGAAATAATTATGATTCACTTTAATTAGTGACTTTGGAAGTGAAGCCTCTGGCTGGTGGGCAGAGTCCCTGGTGTGGCAGCTGAGTGACAGCCAGGAGGCAGAGGGCGTCCCGGCCGGTGAAGCTGCTGGCCGGAGGGGGCGGGTACGGTAATGGGTTGGAGCCTGAGAGCCCTGCCTGCCCGCCTACGACTGTTTGTCTGCAGTGATTCAGAGAAGGGGCTCCCTGCCTCCTCCGCCGCTTAATCACCGCCTGAACCTTCACACCAGCTCCACGAGAACCTCCCAAACCTGGCTGCACATGCACAGCTCCTCACCATCTGAGTAGGCTCTGCATTGCCCCCACTTTACAGATGGGGAAATGGTGGCTCAGAGATCTGAGGAACTTGCCTGAGATCACCCAGCCTGGAGCCTCGCTCTTACCCTTGATCTGTGGGGTTCTCCAGTTCAGCTCCATGAAAGGCCTTGTCTGCCCTGCCCTCTAGGAGAGTGAAGATCTCTGGCTGTAGCCCGCCTCCCGCCCTAGGTTCTGGGACCTGTTGGCCGAGGCCTCCTACCTTGAGATACAGTGCTCCCTTTGAGGCCAGGCTGTCGGACAAGCGACCGTTGGGGTAACAGTGATAGGCCACGTCCATGATGGGGTAGCGGCTGGCAAAGAAGAGGCCGCTGTTGAGACACTTGAAGCTGCAGCAGCCGTGGCAGCCATAGACCCCGACATCATAGAGGATGTACTCGAAGTAGCCGTGCAGCTGCTCTTTCAACTTGGCGGCCGCCCGCTTGTCAAACACCTCCTGCAGGCACAGGAAGTCCAGGTTGGCCGGAAAGAAGGCTGAGACCTCATGGTCAAAGGCCTCGTCTGGGTGCCGCCTCCTGCGAGCAGCTGCCTTCTTCACCACTGAGGCCTTGTATGGGAGCTTGTTGTTGGCACCCGGCTCCCCGCTGCCGCCGTCGGCCCCGGCCCGCGCCTTCACCAGGGACTCCCTGGAGGTGGAGGGGCTGCCCAGGCTCCCCGAGTCCCCATCCCGCTGACTGTGGTTGGGTGTCTGGCCTCGTGGGCCCCCGCTGGCCCCATTCCTGGCCTGGCCCCCAGCAGGGGAGTCGATGGCTTCTGGGGGCCGGCCTCCTTCGTCGCCACTGATTCGCACGATGCAGGCGTCCTCAAGGCAGCTGCCGTCAGCTGGGTCCCCAGAGGCTAGGCCGTTGGCAGCCTCATCGCTGGGGTGATGCCCACTCTCACCCTTGTATTCCACAGAGGCAGTCCTCTTAATGCTCCCAGGGACGGCCCGGGGCACACCGTCACTGCCTTGTGGTGACACCAGGCTGCTGAAGCTGGCCGCACTGATGGAGGTGTTGGTGGGTGAGTCGATGTAGATTTTGATCTGAGGCCTACTGGCCCCATTGCGGATTCTCTGCCCGATCTCTTTGGCCCGGGCTTGGGTATTGAAAACATTGTTGAGCCTGGCCAGTGAGTCAGGGAGGAGGCAGAGGTTGGCAGTGGCGAAGCAGAAGCTTTTGCCAGGACCTGTACCTTTCCATTCATTGAGCAGGGCCGCCCCCCCAGCCGAGCCCTTGTCCTCCAGCCGGGAGTAGATGTAGGGCCGGCGGGCAGACTGCAGGGGTGACCAGAGGAGGAACCCAAGGAATGCAAAGGGCAGCGAGGCAACCAGGAGGGCCAGGTAGACAGGGGTGAAGAGCAGGGTGCAGAGCAGCTGGAGGTAGCACGGGTCGTCCGCCCTCTGGCGCTTCTCGTAGGTGGTGGGTATGAAGGAGGCCAGGAGCCGGTCCGCTAGCCAGTAGCATGGGAAGATGAGGGCCCAGGACACGGCGTGCAGGGCGGACAGACAGCTGTTGGGAAAGGGGGTCGTGTACAAAACCATCGCAGCTCACTGGATGCCGCAGCCGGCCCTACTACATGGTGTCCCTGGCAGCGCGGGCACTTTCCTGGGCGGGGCGGGCGAGTGGGGGCTGCTGGAAGGAGGGGTCACCTCCTGGTGAGTTGTGACTCTGGGTGGTCAGTGGCACGTGTCGGCCAGCCAGTCATGGTTGACCTCAGTGGGCCATGCTGGGCCACCAAGGCCTGCTGGAGAACCTGCAAAACAAAGCGAGTATATTCATTTTTAGGGGAGCAGGTCGGATGCTGGGGCCATTACCCTGCACACCCCGTTCCTGCCTCCTCTGACACAAGTAGGAATGATCCAAGGACTATGCCGGATCCGGCAGCTTCACGTGGGGCGTTTGGGGCCAGGAGCCGGCCTGGTACACTACTTTTGCCTGTGTGTTTGGTTCTCTTAGAGGAAAGTGGTGACATGACTCCTTCTGGCTGGCCATTTTGACCTTGTAACCTACTTACTTGGAAACTGGCCCAGGACTTGAGGATCACAGGATCCTGGCCCAGGACTTGAGGGATCCTGGAGGATGCCTGGGCCTGACACTGGCCCAGAGCAGCCTGAAGCCCATCAGGGGTCATGGGTGTGTTTAGAACTGCTGAGGGATGAGCCTGAGCAGAGGAGCTGCAAACACAGCCAGCTGTCACTGAGCAACCACTGCTCAGGACAGTGAGGGACCAAACTGCAGAGAAAAGGGCCAGAGCATCCTGGGGCAGAGGGCAGTGTGGCTGGCAGGAACCCTGAGAGGAGGGTCCCCCACAACCAGGCTCTGGCTGTACCCAAGCCTGCAGCATTAAACCATCTCTGGCGTCCCACTCCTGCTAACCCCCAGCAGAAATTCCTATCTGATGAGGATCCAGGTATAGCCTAGGCCTTCCCAAGTTCCAGAATGATCAGTTACCAAGTTACAGGGGACTCTGATGATCCCTGTGACTTTTGAAGAAGCTCCCTGAACTTTTTAGGGTCTGGTCCAAGCTTGTCATCTAAGCCTCTGAGACACAGCCCCAGGGCCCAGCTGAGGCCCACAGCTACCAGAACGAGTCCACCCCAGCCTGTGCGGGAGCTGATAGGGGTTTTAAAGCAGGCCCAGGATCCCGCCTGGGCGAGGCCACAGGTGCATGCATTGTGCTGACTGTAGAATTAATAGTCTGGAGTGTTTACCCAGTCTCCAGGGGCCAAGGGTGATCATTCTGTGGTGAAGCTGGTATAGTATAGCCCAGAGTTTTCATGACCAGATGAGCCGGGGCACTCGTTTCCTGCTGTCTCACTGGCCCAACCCTGTTTCTGCCCTTGCACCTTGAGGGCCTGAGCCCACAATGCCATCCATCCTGCCCCACACCCCCTCTTCTTGCTGCCTTCCTGGTCATCCCAGCCAGGACCTCACTGTCATCTGGACTCCACGCTCCCCCAGTCCTCATGTCCCTTCAGTCCCTCCTACCCACCCAAGCTCCCCTGGACCCCTGTGCTGGTCCAGGACTGCATCACACATCACCAACTTTCCCAGCCTCTTCCCCGTCAGGCCATCTTCCGCACAATGGTGAGGCACTCTGTCTAATCGGACCGTATCACAGATGCTGATGCCTCGCTCCGCCCTTATTGGGTGTTTCATCTCAGCTAGGCCCACCCCTGTCTGCAGCCCCGGCCTGCTTTGTGATGTGGTTTCCTGACTGTGCCGTGCCATTTCCTCTGCCCCTCTTCTAGCTCACTTCCTGCCTCTAAGACTCAGCTTAGAAATCACTCCTCAGGCAGGCCCTATTGTCCCCCTTGCTAGGTGGCACAGGTACCCCCACCGGGGCTCCCATGCCTCTTGTCTGTGGCCTGGTCTCTGCAATTCTAGATTACAGATGCTCGTGGGATTAGGTGGCCTCCCCAGCAGAACCAGGGGCTTCTTGAAAGAAGGGGCAGCACTGAGGGTGCCGGGGAGCCCAGGGCTGCACCAGCTGGAGCCCAGGAAATGTGAAATGTGTGGGTGAATGTTGGTCAGTCGGCCCCAAGATGTAAGGAGGGGAGTTTCAGTCACCCAGTTGCACTCCTGCAGCCACCATTTGATGTGGGGGTGGTGGGTTCACCCCAGAACAGCTAAATGTCTAAAGATGAACCTAACCTGGTGGCTGTGGCTGGTTCTGTAGAATGCGTTTCACAAAGATTTTACTGTCTTCGGAGGGAGTCACTTTGAGGCAAACACTAGAAGGTTACATTTTGAAGAAGCAGGTGTGTCTGTTCAGACCACAGGTATCTGACCAGGCACCCCTCAGGTGTCAGCAGTGAGGCTCACTGCCGAGGAAGATGGTGAGGCCAGAGAGTCGCCCCATTACCTTCCCTGTTGTGTGCTGTCCTGCAGCCTCAGACCCTACTGTACTTTCGTTTCCTCCCTCACACCCTGGGTGGACGTGGCCTAACCCTGATGGCCTTGAACTTGTGGTCAGCTGTTTCAGCGGCCCTGTGAACTTGGGCCAGGCTGGTGTACCAGTTTCATAGACAGTGGCCGAAGCTGGAGAACTTGCTGACCCTCTTTGCGTGCAGTCTCCCTTAAGCCCCCAGCAGGGCTGTCACCTCTGTGGCCTAGTGCTTGAGGCTTAGGGCTTGGGGGCTATTGGCTATCCAGGGAGCCCACACCTGCCATCTTACACACTCACTTGTTTTTTCTTTAAAATCCCAGCAATTTCATTCAAATTTAACCTGAAGTTGGGGTGACAGCCCACTTGCTCACCCACCCAGCCTGATGGGTGTGCCTTTTGCCTCCTGGTACACGTCGTGGTGTAGAGCCAGCGGCTTCGGACTGACTGGAGTGAGAGCCAAAGGAGAGGACACGGCCGCCTGAATCAGCTGCACCCAGAGCAAGAGCTGCAGGTCCTATCCCTGTGGTCCTATCCCTGTGGGTGGGAGGGAGCCACCCCAGCTGCCAGCAGCACCTGCTGTTCTTACCAAGGCCAGACTCCTGGGGACCCCTGGGTGTTACCTCCATGTCACAGAGCAGGGCCCTTCCCAAGTCTCTCTCCCCTCTTTCTTCCTCTTTGTGGAAGAGGACCTGAGGCTACCAACCCAGACAACACCATCTTCACCTGAGCGCCTGCCCCACCTGGCACTGTCCTCCTGTGCTCAGGCTCAGGCCAAACCCCAAATCCACAGTCAGACGGAGCTTTCGAAACAGTCTGATTATATTCTACCTTTGGTGGCCTCACAATCTCAGGGGACCAAGTCCAGTCTCCCGATCTTTGTCTGGGGCCCTTTGTGCTCCTGCCTCGCCAGCCTCTTTCCTCCCTCAGTGCCCACCTGGGCTCCTGTACCACCTCAGACATGCACTGCTGTCTGACCTCGAGGCCTCTGCCCCTGCTGGACTCTCTGGCTGAAAGCCCCCTGCTGCCTGGTCTACAGCAGCCTTTTACTCTTCTGGGCCCAGCTGAGATGCAACGTTCTGTGGTGGGGGTGGGAGGGGTCTTCCTTGACTCACCCAGGGCTGCCTGTGACCCCCAAACCCTCTCTACTCAGTGCTGTCATCTGGGCAGAAGCTGAGTCTGTTTAATACGTGGATCCCAAAAGCAGAACTCCACTGCGACTGTCTGTCCGAGTCGAGGGCCTGACTGAGGAAGAAATGAGCCCTGCTGCGTCCAGGCTGAGAGGCTGTGAATGCAGAGCAGGTGGGGTTGTCTGCTCCCCACCCCCCCAAGTGCACTGTCACACTGGGTTAGGAGTTAAGCATGGACGAGCCCTGGCTGTCCTGACAACTCTGGAGAAAGGATTTGGGAGGAGAGGGTCTATTTTGTTCACGCCTTGCTGCCCTCTCAGCGGGACTGGACTGTATCCATGGAATGGCCATAGCCACATTATGGGTCAGAGGTAAATGGAGCCTTGCTTCGTAGAAGGTTTCTGGGGAGAAATTCTTAATCCTTCTGTCCTGTGTGGTTCATCCCCAACACTGGCTGGTCAGATTGGGATATGCTGTTAGCTGGGACTGGGCTACTGAAGGGAAGGTGTCTCTCTTCAGCTGCCCTGGGTCCTCCTCTTTCCTGCTGTGGCCCCAGAAACCCTTCTGGGCAATTCCCTTCCCAGCCTGGACTGCAGTGGGGGTGAGTGGTGGGCCTGGCCTTTCTGCCTCCCCCAGACTGGTCACCAGAATGTTTCTTGTCCCGATTCAGGTGTTGATGGGATGGAGGTGGATGGCAGCCCAGAGGGCTGACGGGCAGATGTGGCCACCACAGCGGTCCTCCAAGATGTGGGAGCCCCAAGCGCCCCAGCCCTTCCTGCCTGCCATCCTGGCCCTTCGCGGCTCCCCTGGATCCCTTGTCCACCTGCCTCCCATCCTGCAGTGCCCTGGCCAGAGGGAGCCTCCAGGTACTACCCACCTGCCCTGCTCCCACATGCAGTCCCTGCATCTACGCACAGAAGCTGCTGACACAATTGACACAAAAGGGATAGCCACCAATGGAGCTGATTTCTAAAGCTCTGTGGTTATTTTGTTTCAGTGAAGTAAAAGGAGGGTAAACAAACAACAACATATTAATTAGTCTGATCTACGCTTTCCCCACAAAAGAGGAGAGCAAAGTTAAACACTGGAGGCTGACAGCTTCTCAGAGTACCAGAGAGTCCTCAGAGGGCTGGCAGGGCAGGGGCGGTGCACAGACACCCAGCCTGCTCCCCCACCCCAGCGCCTTCTCACCCAGCCCAAGTCTGTCTCCCAGAGAGGAAGGCCTGCCTCTCCCCACCTGTTTTCTGCTTCTCTGTCTGGGGGCTGGCACCTTTGCTAAGAAGTCCACCATGGGCATTTCTGATGGGGCCAACAGGTCCCTCAAAGACTGTGTGTGCTGAGCTGATGCCAGCCTCAACACTGCAGGCTGGATTGCTCTTCCAGTTTCCTATGTTATTTACTTATTTTTATGTTTTTTATTTTTATTTTTGCCATACCCACAGCATGTGGAAGGTATCAAGCTTGCGCCAGAGCAGCGATCCAAGCCACTGCAGTGACAATACTCGATCCTTAACCTGCAGCACCACAAGATAACTGCTCAGGTTCCTTCGACTCAGTGGAGGTCGAAGACAGGACAAGCTGGTTCTCTGTGCTGTTCTGAAGGCAGCCGGAGCCAACCTGCTGAAACTCTAGGCCCTTGACTGAATGCAGGGCCTTCAGACCCTCAGAGATGCTGTCTCACTGTTTAGGTCGGCCCCGCTGGCCTTCACTAACTTGTCCCTCTCCCTCTGGTGAGGAGTGGACTGGGTCTGATTGTGACAAGGACACTGGGCCATGGAGCCAAGATGGACAGAAGAACAGAGAGCTCCACGGTTTGCAGGTTGACCCAGGTGAGAGGTTTGGGAGCCCAGATGATCCTAAGTCCAGACAGGAGAGGAAGAGGTGGCCAGTCAGGTCCTGAGCAGGACCTGAAAAGTCACAGGCCCATCCACTCCCAGGTAGGCAATGCCTGGGGCATTGACAGCAAACAGCTCACACTACAGTCGCTCCTGCGCGTTACTCATCATGTGCAGTGACATGTCAACACCAAGACTCCTGGTCATTAACCTGTGACCTGCTGCCGCCACAGCATGGGAAGGGGGACTCGGACTGCTCATAGGCCTGAGCTAAACCAGAGTCACTGTCCTGAGGTTTCTGGGGTGACTGATCCACCATCCACCAGGAGGGCATTCTCAGGAGTAGGGCCTGGCCGGGCCTGGTCCTTTTGGGATGTCGAAGATGGTGGGTAGAAAGATGGGTCCTCAACAGCCCTCATGGGCGACCAGTGGACAGGATCTCTGCTACTGGATGCCAAGTAACACGGGCA
Source organism: Catagonus wagneri (assembly GCA_004024745.2). Classification (NCBI taxonomy): domain Eukaryota; kingdom Metazoa; phylum Chordata; class Mammalia; order Artiodactyla; family Tayassuidae; genus Catagonus; species Catagonus wagneri. Next base: position 2,066,867 of record PVHT021183554.1, read on the forward strand.
TTGAGACAGCCATACCACTTCCATCTCCCTGGGAAGCGGACCTGGCCTGTGTGCTGGTCCCCACGATGAGCCTCACGGAGGCCCAAAGGGTCCAACCTAGGGGTGCTGACTTTGACTTTGAATTTCTCCTACAGTGTGAAAGTGAGTAAGCCGGACCAGTTCTGCTGGCCAAGGTAAGCCCCTTTGAGGAAGCCCATGTCTTTTGGGATCTCTGAGTCTTGCTTGGGGAACTTCTGGGAAATTGATGAGGGTCAGACATGGCCTATGTTGGGCTGAGAGGGAACTGCCGTCCCTCACCCATTCCATCTGGCCCTCATGCCTGCTGAGCCCTCTCTTCCCAGCAGCAGGGCCGGAAGTCCTGGAGCAGAGGTACCACCTCACATCTTCTTTGTGTCCACAGGCTCATGTCTAGCAAGAGTCAAGCCCCAGATTCCAGTAGGAAAGGCGGAGAGGACTGCTCCAATCCAGTTACCTGAATGTGCTCACGTTGCTGGCAGCAGTGAGATCGGGCCAGCCCATTTCTGCCTGGAAGCCTTCTGGGGAGGGGTTGGCATGGCAACACGAGCTCTGAGCTGCTGAAACTTGGAGTCAACTCATAGGACAGAAAGAATGATGGAAGAGGATGCCTTTCTGTGTGATGTGGATCAGACAAACCCAGGCTAATCCCTGAAAGCTACATCCCAGAAGCAGAACGGGGGTCTGGGGTCTGGCACGAATACGTGTTCTGTAGTGACAACTCCCAGCCACATAGCTGTGCCAGGTAAATGCCTGTTCACCCTTCTAAATCCAGAGCACCTGCCTCCCCTTCCTTGAAGCCCTCCCCAGGCTCCCTACCCCTCTTCCACTCCCCACCCCCTCACCCCCCCGCATATCCCTGACTATCTCTCTAAGCAGGTACATGCTTGTTTGCACAGCAGGCTCCCCACCAACCCAGGAACTCCCAGGGACATCTTAAGCACCAGTACAGGCCCAAATCCTGGCCTGCTCCAGCTCTCTGGCTGTGGCAGACCCGCTTTGGTCTGTCCCTCACCAGGCAAAGGGGAGGGCAGTGAACCACATCAGGCCAATTGGTACCACAGCCTCTTGACCCCAAGCTGAATGGTCACGTGACCCTAGCTCTCCCTGGACCCCTTAGAAAAGAGAGCTGCATTTTCTCTGAGTTGGAAGCATCTGGAGCCTTCCTGGAGAGTGAATCCAATTCATAGCAAAACGGATCTTAGGGCTGGAAGGAAAGAGGACAAGTCCTGGTGATATCTTTGAGCTCCAATTTCCTTGTGCCTGAGCCCAGCACAACCCCCAGAGTTTCAATTAATGAGTTGAAAAAATACCCTTTTGGGAGTTCCCGTCGTGGCGCAGTGGTTAACGAATCCGACTAGGAACCATGAGGTTGCGGGTTCGGTCCCTGCCCTTGCTCAGTGGGTTAACGATCCGGCGTTGCCGTGAGCTGTGGTGTAGGTCGCAGACGCGGCTCGGATCCTGCGTTGCTGTGGCCGCGGCGTAGGCCAGTGGCTACAGCTCCGATAAGACCCCT
>PVHT021183554.1:2081060-2171582 GCA_004024745.2 Catagonus wagneri
TGGCCTGAGTCCCTGGAATCAGGCCCAGGAAGTTCAGCTCCCACCCGGCGCGGCCCTGTGCAGAGCTCTTTGGTTCTCTACCCTCTCAAGCCAGCTCTGCTGCGGTACCAAAGCCCTCTTAACACCCTCACATTCCAGTCATGCAACCATTGCTTCCCAGGGTCCCTTGGGACCAGTCCCCTGCTTTTTATATACACTTATTTTGCCAATTACCCAAACTGTTTCGGAAGAATCTGAAATTTGAGTCCCAAGCCCTTTGACCCCAAACCAAAGATATTGTAGAAGAGCTGGAAGGAGTGTCTCCTCACCTGGGAAATAGTTGGCACCCTCCGGATTAGGAGTCCACTAGAAAAGCTCCAGTGAGACAAGGGTTCTAGTCAGCTGCATGGTCTTGGGCAAGTCATTTAACTTCTGAGCCTCAGATGCCCCCTCTGCTGTAACACTGAGTGTCACTACAGGTTCTTGGACGGCCATGGCTGTGACCAAGTGAGCACAGGTACTTGATATCACGAGATCAGAGTGGGAAGAAGGAAGCCAGAGCCCCAGGTCCTTGCTCCACATGCTCTACATGAGGGGGCCTTGTCTCCATGGGCACACCTGGCTTATTTCCTCAGAGTTAAGCACCTGGCAGGTATTCCTCCCCACGCATAGCCTGGGGAGTCCAACGTGCTCTGAGGTTAGACGGTGGCCTGTGCCGGGACATCTGCCTCCTCACCCTCAGTAAGAAGACAATGTGCATTCATCTCTGTCCTTCACTCTCTTGCCAGGCTGACCTGCCCTTAGACCACAGGCTGACAAGCATCTGGAAGTGGACATAAAAGAGGCAGGCCCCTCTGGAGGACTCTCAGCCTGTTCCCAGAGTAGTGAGGAGCTTGTGCCTCATCTCTCAGTGGGGAATTTGCCAAGGAGAGTCTTCGTCCTCAGATGTTCCCCAAACTATCCCCCACAGGCTTTATAACCTCTCTCCCTTAGCAAGTTCCTCCCACAAATCCCCTGTGTGTGTGTGTGTGTGTTTTCAAAATAGAATTAAATGACAGGAACTAACTATTTAGGAGGGGTTCCTGAGGGGAAATGGAAACTCTGCAACCTTGAGATTGCAGGACCTTTCCATTGCTCAAAAGAAAAGGAAAACATGTCAGATCATTGATATTCTGAGCCAGACCTTGTTATGCTCTCCTCTGTCCTTTAACAAACTACAGCCTTTCTCCCTCTTTGAAAATAAGATCACATCAAGTCAGGGATTAGAAATGGGAAAAATTCAATCAGAGCCTCCCTCTGCCAGTTACAACCTCAGTACACTCCCAGGCGAGCAGAATCAGCTCCCACTACTCCCCAGCTCAGCATCATCATTCAAAACGCACCGGTAGGAAATGGTGAAACAGAAGGACCTTTCATCCCGAGTGAGTGAGGCCTGCAGCACTGCTTTCCTAGCTCTGGAAGCTGGCAGCATCTGGGGCCAGTGGATTTGGGGCCTGTTGCTTAAATAGGCAGTGGGAGGGGGGCAGGGCAGGCCTGGGGAGCGGGCATGGAAAGTGGGCCATTTACCCAGCACAGCAAGGCAGTGTCTGTGGAGCCAGCAGTGGTCCTAAGCACTCACTTGCCTGCTTGTCCACCATGAGCCTCAATCCCACAGGCCCCTAGACCACAGACCAGCACCTGGAATGACCCCGATGGACGTGCAGCTCTAAGTGAGACCACATGCCTGGACGCACGGAGCTTCCTCCAGGTTCTGGATGCCTCTGTCTGTCCTGAGACACAGCTTGGGCAGCAGAACTAGCTGTGGAGTTGGATGGACCTGCTCCCTAGACCAGTAAGTAGTGGCCTCAAGCAGGGCATCTCTCCAAGTCTCTGTATCTACTTTCTTGAAATGAGGGTAATAACACCGACTTCACAGGTCCAGAAATACTTGCAAAGGGCCTGGCACCTGGGAGGTTGATTTATTTATCCACATGTTGATTCTGGGTTCAGGTTACCTTTGACAAGGTTCAAGCCCAGAGAGGTTTGGTAACATACATAGAGTCACACAGCCCTCCAGCTGAAGGTCAGATTTCATGCAGCTGAGGGTCCAGGGTCAGACTTCATGCAGACCTGAAACTAAGTCGGGTTGGCAAAAACCCCTTGAGGTGAGGGTGGGGAGCAACTGATGACCTTGGGGAAGGGTCTTGACTGAACTTTGGCGAAGGAGTTACCCCTAGAGCCCCAAAACCAAAGCAAGAAAAGAGGCATGGCTGGACAGGCAGGCCGAGATGGCCTTTCTGTGCATTTGGTTGGGACCTTAGGGCTTGTGCTGAAGTGTCCTAGAGTAACTACTAGAGATGGCTGGTGAGAGGAGCTTCTCCTACCTCCCTGCCAGTTCATATACTGAAGCCCTCATTGCCGCAGTGTGGCTGTGTTACTTCTATGGAAGTAATTTAGGTTACATGAGGTCATCAGGGTGGGCTCTGATCCAATAAGATTAGTGTCCTAAGAAAGACATCAGAGGAGGTTCCGTGTGGCACAGTGGGTTAAAAGGATCTGGCTTTGCCTCAGCTGTGCCACAGGTCACAACTGTGGCACAGGTTTGATCCAGGCCTGGAAACTTCCATATGCTGTGGCTACAGCCAAAAAAAAAAGAAAGACATCAGAGAACTCCCACCGCTTCGCACATGCATCGAGGAAAGGCCGTGTGAGGACTGCAAGCCAGGAAGAGAGACCTCAGTAGAAAATGAATCACTCAGAAGAGTGATCTTGGACTTCTGGCTTCCAGAACTGTGCGAAAATTAATTTCTGTTGTTTAATCCAGCCAGTCTGTGATATTTTGTTATGGCAGTCCTAGCAGACTAACACAAATGGTTGGGGTTGAGGGGTGGCTGAGAAGCATAGAAAATGACAAGGAATGAATTCAGAGGTTTCCAGTTCTCGCTGGGGGTGGGGGGTGGGGAATGGGACATTTGCATGGTTGAATCTGGGTGGCACCAGGATATTTAGACCAGAATAGAAGTCTGGGCTGGAGCAAGATTTGGGAATTATTATGAGTGACTAAATTTTGTCATTTGGCTTATTGTTTTTTCAGTTGACCATTTTAATTCCAGTATCTTTTATGCCAGCTTTTATCTTTTATATTTTTATGAAAAATCAGATATACTCCTTTGCTTTTAAAAAGTATAATTATGCACAAATTCTCCCCAATTTTTTTTTTTTGTCTTTTTGCTTTTTTTCTAGGGCCGCACTCACGGCATATGGAGGTTCCCAGGCTAGGGGTCTAACAGGAGCTGTAGCCGCCGGCCTATGCCACAGCCACAGCAATGTGGGACCCGAGCTGCATCTGCAACCTACACCACAGCTCACGGCAACGCCGGATCCTTAACCCACTTAGCGATGCCAGGGATCGAATCCGCAACCTTATGGTTCCTAGTCGGATTCGTTAACCACTGAGCCACAACGGGAACTCCTCCTTTGCTTTTAAAAAGTATACTTATGCACAAATTCTCCCCAATTTTTTTTTTTTTTTTTGTCTTTTTAGGACTGCACCCACGGCATATGGAGGTTCCCAGGCTAGGGGTCAAATTGGAGCTACAGCCGCTGATGTACACCAAAGCCACAGCATGCCAGATCCAAACCACCTCTGTGACCTACACTACGGGCTCATGGCAACGCTGGATCCTTAACCCCTGAGCAAGGCCAGGGATTGAGCCCATATCCTCATGGATACTAGTCAGGTTTGTTAACCACTGATCCACAACAGGAACTCCTCCCCAAATTTTAAATGTCTTTGCTTTATTCTGCTTATACTGAGCAAGTCTTGTTTAGGAGCATAACTGCTGTCTGGTTGGAATACACGTGTGTGGTTAGAATTGCACATTTTTTCCTGAGGTTTATCTTCAGTCTTGTGATGTCAATTCTCTTGTCATTCTTGTCATTCCAATTTCAGAAGAACCTATCTCCCTTCACTTCATCTTGCCAGATAATTTATCATTCAAAAATTTGACTAGAAAATATTTATTTCTTTTCCTGAGAGTCAAACTTGAAAGGCACAGTGTGTGTATTTTAGTTCTATGCTGAGCTGTTTTTCATCTCTGAAAACTTTTCTTGTGTTTTTTCCCAGATGTTTTCCTTGTCATATACCTCCCTCCAGTTTTGGGGCTGTGACACTATTCCCCATTTTCCAAGTCAGTTATTTGAGCCTCTCTTTGTTTTCTGTGTCTCCATTTTTGGTTGGATGTTTCATTTTATACTCAACGTCATGGATTCATTTGTTCTGTTGTTTCAGTTATGCAAACTACTAGATTCAGAGGTTTTTTCAATTCTTTTATAGTCATGGAATTACAGCCTTTTTTTTTTTTTTTTGACCTTTTGTCATTTTAGGGCCACACCACGGCATGTGGAGGTTCCCAGGCTAGGAGTCCAATCGGAGCTACAGCTGCCGACCTACGCCACAGCCACAGCAACACAGGATCCAAGCCGCATCTGCAGCCCACACCATAGCTCATGGCAGCACCAGATCCTTAACCCACTGAGCGAGGCCAGGGATAGAACCCACAACCTCATGGTTCCTAGTCTGATTTGTTTTTGCTGAGCCATGATGGGAACTCCTACAGCCAGTTTTTTTGGTGGTGGTGGTTGTTCTGAACTGTGCCTGCTAGCCCAGGCACAGTTTATTTATTTCAAAGTAGTTATTACTCAGTTCACCTTACTTGTTCCTAAGATTTTGCAGATTTCATCATCTAAAAAAACAAAGAAAAAAAAACAAATTAATTGACTTTTTTGAGGGCCTACTGTGTGCTCGCTAAGGCAGCAACTTCCCTTCTAAGTTTAATGCAGAATTCTGCAGTTGGGGCTGCTTTGAGGGAGGTTCTGATGAATTAGGATTTATTTCATCTTGTTCTAGAAAAGATTCAAGATGACTTAAACTGTGTTCTCTGTGCTCTATAATAAGACTTTTTGAAGCAGTGTGAGAATTAGGGCTAAGGGAAAATGAAAGTAGAAAAAACACAAGCAACCAAGCAGAGATGGGAAGATTGGGTGAGTGAGGTGAGAGCCTCTTGGTTCCCATGGTGGCCTCAAGTGGGCACAGAGGGGATGTGTTTTATGACTGACACCTGTACTTCTTTAACATTTTTGTTGGTAGTGTTGAAACAACCCTTTAAGTTCTTACTTGAATGGTGGCAGCACAGAACGACCTGACCTACCGAGGTGTAGCTTACTCTGCAGGCCCCCAGGGTGGGAATCACTTTTTAGTTTTGTTCCCAATAGGAATGGAATTGCAAAGAAACAGAGGTGAGATACACTGTCACATGACATGTGGGTGGCTGCATGTAAACACTGGAACAGTGGCCTCCTGCTCAGCTTCCAAAAGTCAGTACTGATTGAGCAACTAATTAACTGTGTATTTTCTGTGCTCGGAATCCGATAGATTTGGGGTGATTAGTGTCATCTGGGTGAGAGGAAGCCTTTTTGGGGGCTCTCTGTTCCCATAGAGTGGCCTCATTTCACACCTCTCAGGAAACAGTTTTCCGAGTGACAGATTGATTGGTGTATGGGTGGTTACCAAAAAAAATGTGTTCTATTTTATTAGCCGTTTGTCTTACAAAGTGAAATCATTAAAAAAAAAAAAAAACTTTATCAAAATGTCATCATCCTGGGGTTTAAGAACATGCCCTCTGGCTTTGAGGGAAGGTCTGCAGATCCCGCAAGTAAAAAGCTGTCATAGCAGGGTCTCAGTCAGGCTCCTGAGTGATGAGCTTGGCCTCGGAGGGCTAGCTGGGCACCAAAGGGACGTTGCCAAACCTCATCCTGGTGCCTGAACCGCCTGCTTTTTGTTTTTTTAAGCACATCAAGATTCATGCACATTATTTTTGCTTTTCTGTTTGAGGGAGAAATAGAAAGTATTCTACTTAATTTTTTAGATTAAAAACAAGGAAATATATTTAAAAATTAAAAAGTATTTGGTTTCCTCTTGGTGGCAGTTAAAGAGAGAAAGTCAGGGAGTTCCCATTGTGGCTCAGCGGAAACAAATCCGACTAGGAACCATGAAGTTGTGTGTTGGATCCCTGGCCTCGCTCAGTGGGTTAAGGATCCGGCGTTGCTCTGGCTGTGGTAGCTCAGTGGGTTAAGGATCTGGCGTTGCTCTGGCTGTGGTAGGCTGGCAGCTGTAGCTCGGATTAGCCCCCTAGCCTGGGAACCTCCACATGCCTTAATGACAAAAGACAGAAGAAAAGAGAGAGAGAGAGAGAGAGAGAGAGAGAGAGAGAGAGACAGACAGACGGAGAGGAGATTGAAAGCAGTAGAGGGAAGGCAGGGGCCAGAGGCCTGTCCCCAGGGACCAACCCTGCCCTCCTTGCTCCAGCTCCCATGCTCTGCAAGATAGGGCCTCTTCGAACCGCTGGGAAGAGCTCTGTCCTTGGCCCCTTCCTCACCCTCAACCTGTCCTGTCTAGAGCTAGTCACTCCTAGCTCTTTGGCCCATTTCCAGTCCAGGTGTTATAGGCTTCAAGTCTGCTTCATGGAGATTAAACACAAAAGCCTCTGGGCAAGTCTCATTGTAATGTCCCCTCCCCCACCTTGAGCTACCAGGCTTGCTCCCTCCCTAGGAGGGAAGAGCCTCTGGGCAAGTCTCAGTATAATGCCCCTCCCCCACCTGGAGCTACTGGACTTGCTCCCTCCCCAGGAGGGAAGGAATGTCTCCCATTCCTCACCAGCTTCCATAACCTGTTCCCAATGCAAATAGAGGTACTGAGAAACCAATCAGAAGATCAAATATGCCCCAAACAGAGATCAGACAACACTCAGCCCTTACCCAAGGCTTAGAGGGCTGGGCAGGAGAAGTTAGTGGGCCTAGGGCTGGAGAAATCCGGGCAGCACAGGGATATAAAAACAATTACAAAGCAAGGCGGCCCTCTTTTACTTGCTGGGCGCATTGGGGCCGGGAGCGAGTAAACAATGCAATTCTATCATTCTGGAACCAGTTCTATCACTTGCTCCCTACCTTCCCTGGTCATCTCCCTTTAGGCCTTCTCATTTCTTGCCTGCAGGGTTGCACAGCCACCAAGCCTGCAGGAGGCTCCTTCCCTTATGCTTCATGTCCAAGCCCGTGATCCCCGCCACAAGCAGTATGAGTTCATCCTGCCCTCGGTCAGCATCTCCAGACCTCTCTCCCTGCACAGAACAAATTCACCTTTGTAGCCTGGCTTGGTGGCCCTTGGTGATGGGGCCCTGCCCTCCTCAGCTTCACTTCTGCCTTTTTTCTTTCTCCCAGTGATTCATTCTAGTAGCCGCAATCTCTAGCTTTTCTCTTTTCTCAGAACATGCCATGCTCTTTCACGCCTCTGTGCCTTTGCACATTCTGTCCCCTGTGTCTGGAACACCCTGGCACCCAGCCTCTGAGGCTCAGCTCTACAGCTGTCAAGCCCCTCCCTCCAATCGCATACCCATTGGGCTTTGTATTGGCAGCCCAGAGCTCCCAGAGTGACCAGCACAGAGCCTAGTCCCTGAAAGGACCTCAGGGAACCTTGGTTGAATTAATAAAATGGTTTCTAGCCAGGCCAATACCAGTCACCAAAAGGTTCAGTTCCCTCTGTACATACCAAGTGGCATAGCAGGAACTGTAGGAAAACTGTTCCCAATTGTTTGAACTAGTGCATCAGTTAGGTTGCCTTGTATAAAGAGAGATAGGCAAAAATGTAGCCTTAAAGTTTAAAAGACATATGTGTGGTGGTAGCACCTGCAGCATGAACATTTTGGGGCACCCAGTATATGCCAGAATTTGTGCTATGGCTGTTGCATGCAGAAATTAATCTCTTGTTTAATTTTCTTAACAGCCTGGGGAGGTTGGGTATTATTGTTTCTATACTCAGGGAAACTGAGGCTCGAGGAGAGTAAGTGACTTGTCTGAGTCACACAGCTAGAGAGTGGCAGAACCACACTCTGTGGGGAAGACATCCATGGCCCCGTCCTGGCCAGGTTTTTGACCTTCAAGGCTCCCTAATGCTCAGGAGGTACCCATAAGCCAGGAGGAACACTCTAGGTGTCTGGGAAGGCTGGTTTGTAGCCACCACCCTCCCCTCTTGGCTCTCCTCTGTCCCAGAGGGGCTTGAAGTAGATGTTGCCACTATTTGTCCTTAGCACCAGAGTGCCAACTAGTGTCCAAGGGCTGTTGTTTTGGACCCAGAGCTGGTGAGGCTTGGAACATGTGAACCAGCAGGAGCAGGTAGAGCTACTGTGGTCACCCCTGGGGGTTTCCGGGGGACACCCTGGCCAAACCTGTTATCTCTCACTTGGTCCTTCAGCCTCCCCCCACCATCCATTCTCCATACGAAGCCAAAACGATCTTTTTCTGAGCAAACCTGAGCACCTTCGAAGCTTAGAACACCTTAATTGCCCCCAGAATAAAATCAATGCCCTGAGCCCACCATATCACTCTTTGCCAGTCTTATCCTGTTTCCTCCGTGGTCCCAGTCTCTTTCAGGGTAAGCCTTTGTTCTCGCATACTGTCCTCTCCCGCTGGACACCTCCTCCCCCGCCACTGCCGCCTTGTCTGGCTGGCTGCACCTCAGCTTCAGGTCTCAGCTGAAAAGCCTCTTCCTCCAGGAATATGACCCCGTAGCCCCTGGAGTTCAGTATTTAGGGCCTTCTACAGGGAGCGCTCCCAGCCCAGCCCCAGAGGTGAGCTCTGGAGGGGCTGGGGCCTAGGTCACCTGCCTACAGACAAGGCCATGAGGACTGACAACCGGGAGGAGCAACATAGCCCAAATGCGACTCTCTAAAGGGAGGCTCTGAATCTGGTTCCGGGATGTTGGGGCCTCACCGTGGGAGGGGGGCTCTCCAAGGTGCCTAGTATGTGTGGAGTTGCGGCCACGTGGACCCTGGACCCCTAGCTGAAGCCTCAGCTGTGGACGCCTGTTCTCAGGGAGGGCAGGTGGAGGGGAAAGGGGGTCAAGGACAGAATTTTGGGACTCATCCCATTTTTGGCTTGGTGAGGAAAGAGAAGCCAAAAAGAGCACTTGGGAAAAGGTGGAAGAATGCAGAAAAGGTGGCTAAAATATAGCACTGTTTTTATTTAGTGCTTAGATATTCTTACTTTTTTTCTGTTTCACTTAGAATAGCTGAACAGGAGGGCCCTACGTGGCAGTCCCTGGGATGAGAAAACTGTGTGTCAAAGCTGTTGCCGAATCCCTCTCTATTTTTACTTTCCTGACACTACTTCTTTGAGTCCCAGGAGGCATCCTGGCCTGAGGTGGCCTGAGCCGGCGTCTCTGAGGCAGATGTGGCCAGCCCTCACCTCGTTGTCCATAAACCATCAAAAAGCTGTTTATTCACTTCTTTTAACCAGAAATAAATGCATTAAACAGATGTTCTCAGGCAATCTTGAGGGATGTGAACACGAAATCGCCCCATAAGTTACTTTTGTTTCCTTTCTTCAGTTCAAAGTTGGTTTTTTGTTTGCATCGATTACATTAAAATTGGACAATAATTAATGTTCTCAAAATAGGATGTCTGTAAACCCACGTTTAGAAAGAAAAACCACCTAGGAAGGAAAATCGTAGACCTATGTGAAATGGCACTCTGTCAGCCTGCCCTTCCTGGGCCTCGCGGGGAGCGCCTGCCAGATGGGGTTTGCGGCAGAGCCCACGCAGGCAGCCGCCGTGTCTGCGGTTGCTTTCCACCCTGTCCCTCCGCTCCAGGTCAAGGAAGCCTTTGACATCCATGGTCAGGAGCTCTGGGGGTTTGCCAGCCTCTAATTACATTTCTTTTTAAAAAAAATACTGATAAAATACTCCCTCTGTTGAGTCAAACGTTTTTAAAACACTGAGCCTGTAGCTCTTGGCTCTGAACAAAGAAAGCAGATCCTCCAGCCTCCTCGGGCAGGCGTGGGGCTTCTCCCCGAGCCTCCTCCAGCTCTCACTTCTCCTTTAAACACTGAAGGAAGAAAGCCGTCCTTCTTGGTGAGGGTGGGGAGAGGTCACTTCAGGATTCAAAATCAGGCCTGGCTGGGCTGCAGGGTGAGGCCCCTTCTGGCCTCACCTACTGCCCAGGCTCCTACTCTGGGCATGGGGCGTGTGTCAGGGGGTGAGGTGGGAGGGGCCACCATCCAGCTCCTGCTGCCCCGTTGCCTGATGCCCCCCTGCACATGTGTCACCACCTTGCTTCATTTTTGAGTATTGATCCTTGGACCCCTGGGCTTTGGATGTAAACAGGATAGCACCAGTGTCTTCCCACTCCCTTCCCCCCAATACAGCTGCTAAATGGGATAATGGGGAATGGAGTGGAAGGGACCCCTTCTAGTCCCATGGGGTCCAGAAGAGCTAAGTGCCATCTATCCCATTTTGGGGACAGGCACATACTAGAACTCTCCAGGTCCAGGCTCGCCCAGAGGTAGCCGACTGCCATGTAGGGGGAAGGTGGTGGTCCCTGTTCCCCCTGGATGATTCAGCCCACTCACCTGCTTCTTACCCAGACTGCCAGGTTCCCTGTCCTCATTGATTAGAAGACTTGGGCAGCAGCCGGGTATCGACATGACTTCTGTAGTGACCACGTCCAGAGAGCAGCGCTTTGTTGCAAACGCAGCACATCAGTGACACACATGGCACCCTGAAGCCCTTGGCTCCACGGGACTGAGACCAAGTTCCTGGCATCATCACATCTGTCCAGTCTACAGCACAGCAGCATGGCTCCTGCCGTTGTCACTGTTTTACCGATAAGGAAACTGAGGCCCAAAGAGGTAAGGCCTGCCGCCTGAGATCACAGGGGGGAGTTTGGGGTTTGAACCCAGGTCCATCTGATTCTGAAACCAGAGGTCTTCTCAGTCTACCCTGTCATAGAGCCTCCTGCTCCCACTTCCTGCCTTTGGCAAGTGGCCTCTGGAAGGAGCCACCCTCAGATATAAGCATCAGGGGCAGTGTGGTCCTGAGCAAGGGTCAAGGGCTCTGTGGAGGTACTGGCAGCTGTGGTGCTTCTTGTCAAGTTTTGCCCAGCTCTGGGTGTTCACCTCAGTTGGGGACCTTTGGTGTGACCCATTTGGGCTGTAATTTTTTTTTTGTCTTTTTAGGGCCACACCCAAGGCATATGGAGGTTCCCAGGCTAAGGGCTGAACTGGAGCTGTAGTTGCTGGCCTGAACCAAAGCCACAGCAATGCCGGGCCTTTAACCTTAACTGAGCAAGGCCAGGGATCAAACCTGCGTCCTTATGTATACTAGTCAGATTCATTTCCGCTGAGCCACAACAGGAACTCCTGGGCTGTAATTTTAAGAGGCAATTATGGGAGTTCCCATCATGGCTTCACGATGAACAAACCCGACCAGTATCCATGAGGACTTGGGTTCGATCCCTGGCCTCGCTCAATGGGTTAAGGGTCCAGCATTGCCGTGAGCTGTAGTGTAGGCCGGCAGCTGTAGCTCCAATTCTACTTCTAGCCTGGGAACCTCCATGTGCCGCAAGTGCGGCCCTAAAAAGACCAAAGAAAAGGGGGGGGGGGTCAATTATGTATCAGCTTGGTGACCTTCAGGCTCTCCTGCTACATGCCAGAAAATGGACCTAACCCTATTACAGTGTAAATCAGATATAATCAGCTCCTAATTCAATACAGTGGCTCTATCAACATTTTTCAAGATATAGAAGCTGGTCCAGGAATTCTGTGTGGTACAGCAGGTTAAGGATCTAGCATTGTCACTGCAGTGGCTTAGGTCACTGCTGTGGTATGGGTTCCATCCCTGGCCCTCTGCATGCTGTGGACACAGCCAAAAAAAAAGAAGAAGCTGGTCCAGTGAGTTAGACAACCGTGATGGCTGGATTTGACTCAAACAAGAAACACCAGTCAGTACTTTCTGACAGCTTAAAAAAAATGAAGTGGAAGAGACAAACTTTTTCAGTACTGTACGTTATAGGCACACACATTCATGTGTCCCAGACATAGATGGGGGCAACTTTCAGACCAGCCATGCGCACATCCACAGCCTCATCCTGTCACAGTCACGTTTTTCAAGTCCTGACAAAGGTGCTTAGACACCTGGAACGCTGTCCTGTTCAAAACCAAAGCTGGGAGACCAACCAGAAGGTGGCGCTGGCCCTTCCTTCCCCTTCTGTGACTGAGGATCATAAAACCCTCAGCCACTGAACTCAACGTACATTGCAAACGTGTGACCAGCTCTGACAGGGGAGAATTTCTCCTCAAACTGGTGGTTCGGGAGTCGCATAGGCCAAATAATAATCAGATTATTGGGGGTTGTGACCAGATCTCTTCTTTCTAGCTTCCTTCCTTCCTTTCTTTCCTTTTTTCTTTCTGTGGCATATATAAGTTCCCAGGAGGGGTTGAATCAGCCCTGCATCTGCACAGCCACAGCAACATGGGATCTGTGCTGCATCTGTGACCTATGCCTCAGCTTGTGGCAATGCCAGATCCTTAACCCACTGAGCGAAGCCAGGGATTGAACCTGCATGCTCATGGATACTAATCAGGTTCTTTACCTGCTGAGATAGGACGGGGGAACTCCTGAATCTGTTACTTTCAGACTGGATTGAAATTTCTGTCCCCGCTTCTTTCCTGACTGCCAGCCCAGCTGACCAGTGATCCCAGTCTTCTCTGCAGACTCACGGAGGTGGTGGCCACTGAGAGCCAACAACGTTCCACAGACTGCTACCCCAGCCTCCTTGAGCGGCACAGGCCTGCCTTCCAGAACTCTCTGCAAGCTCTGATACCCACTCACCCACACCAGGGCTGGCTGGTGACCTTCCTCTGATCCATCAAGTCCCTCCTTAGGACTGTTGCTTCCCCAGCTCCTCTCACAGTCAGTAAGGTCTAACTCCTGTAAGTAGTCCCTTATTCCATCATGCTTATAGTGATTCTGCCTCCCTGACCTAACCCTGAGCGATACAGTACCCCACCTCTCCAGGCCTCAGTTTCTCTGCCCCATAAAATGGGGATGGAGTGAGATAAACCAACCCCAGGAAGGGCTTGCCTCCAGGCACTAAGGGTTGTGAGCCTGGGGTTGATTCTGGCAGGTACATTTTCATACTCAGAGGACAAGCTTTAGGCCAGAATCATGACTCAGTCGGGCTTTTCCTCTTGGCACCAGTGGTAGGAGCCCACAGAGCAGGGCCCACCTGAGGTCAGCAGACATGCTTTTGCTGGTGGTGGAAGGCAGGGGGCATCCTTCTGATGGTCTCATGGGTGGTATGACATGGTGGGTGCTGGGACAGTGTTTAAGGCAATGGCTAATCAAGGCCTTTCCTGATGGGATGCTGCTCTCTCAGTCTGGAACACAACTCCAGATGGGCACCTCTTTCCCCTGGGAAGCCAGTGTGTGCTGAGTTATGAGGCTTCCGGGAAGATATTGAGAAGGGCAAGAATGGCTCCCTGGGACCAAGACCTCCTGGCTTGCTGGTAGGAGGCTTTGTTCCTGGAATGATGATGAGCTAATCTTGCCTCTTTGAGGCTGGAGAGGAGTTTGTAGTCACTGTATCAGGGTGCAGCACAAAGAGTGCATTGCCGCCTCTGGTCCAGGGTCTTCACTCCTCTGAACACTTCGCTATCCACATGGTTCACGCGTTCACTTTATGCGGTCCCTGCTCAAACGTCACCACCTCAGCATAGCCTTTACCATACTGTATAAACTAACATCCTTTCCATCACCCTGTATCCCCTTACTTTGCTCCATTTTTCTTCCCCAAGTATCACCATACTTCACACAGTACGCATTTCTCTTGTCGTTCCTCCTCCACTAGGAGGTAAAGCCTATGAAGGCAGGGACTGTGGCTGTCTTATTCCCTGCTGAGCACCCAGAACAGCACCCAGCTCAGAGCAGACACCAGCGCAAATTTGTAGCAGGTCAGAACTGACCTCTGTGTAAAAAGCGTCCTGACCTCACCTTGACCTCTGTCTTCATTCCTGCTTGAAAACACCCAAGACAGCGCCCCGAGCCCGGGAAGGCTGGTTTGATCAATTAATTACCAAACATGAGTTCTCAACATTCAGGGTTTTTTTTTTAATCTTTTTTTCTAATCGTTACTCTTAATCGTGGGATCTGTAACCATTGTGGAAGTGAATTTGGTGTGATTAAATTCTTTTCCAGCCTAATCCTTTATGGAAAACAAAAGTTTTAAATGAAGTGAATTAGAATGGATTTGCTGGTGTTTGATTGCCTGCTCAATAATTTACCCAGCTCACTTCAACCCTGGGGCTGGGCAGCACCCTGAGGATACCTGCCGGATCTTCCTGCAACAGAGGAGAAAAGATCCCTGTTTTTACAGAATGCCTGTGACTAAAGGGGCCAAGGCTCTGGAGGAGAGCGTCAGGAAGCCCATGCGGCAAGCGCCAGTCCTCCGGATGAGACTGGGATGATGGGCATCACACCCCCGGCTTCTGTGTTTCTCCCGGAGTCCCCGTGACCACAGCTTCACCAACTCAAAGGAAGGTCTGTCGCAGGACTGTGGGGATGAGTCAGGGTCACTCGGGGATGAGGAGGGGAGTCACCTGTACCCCTGGCCCATCTGCCTTGGAGGCTCCAGCCCAGTACAGAATCTGGGGGTATCATGACAGCCTGAAACACTGTTTCCAAGAATATAACATAGAAAAGAAAGCTTTCTACCCAAATTGGAAACAAAAAGGCACTGGTACTTGGCAGGGCCACTCCAGTGACTTGGAATGCTCTGTGGGAGACCTTGTTTTTGGTGACACCAGAAGTGGTGCAGCCTCTGTAAGCCCGGTAACACGTGCTTGGACCTGTCAGGCCCTGTGGGCCAAGCTGGGGTAGAACCTGGCTCTTATCCAGACATTTGGTAACTCTTGGAAGATGGGATTTTCCGCTTCAACTGATTTGATTGTTAACTTATCATGCGTGGAAACTGTAGCTTTTGGGGGAGACCTATATCTGAGGCACTATGTGTGTGCTGGGGGGCAGCAGGGTTTCTTCCCCCGAGGCAGGTGTTCTCATGAGGGTTTGGATCACATCCTTGGGAGTCATGACTGCGCTGTGTCTGCTTTTCTACCAGCCTAGACTGCATGGTTCCTGAGACTGCCGACTGCCTGGGAGCCTTCATGAAGGATTCTGTCTGGGAGGCCTTACGTTCTCTCCCATCATGAAGAACCAAGCTACACTCAGATGAAAATGGTGACTTGGAGTAAAACACGTGCCTGAAAGCCCTCTTCCTCTTTCAGAAACTTAAGTCAACATGGCCCAGGCCTTGGAGAGATGCCAGCTCAGTCACCTGATGGCCCACCACAGGGACTGCCCTTTCACGGTAAGACCCTCAGTTCACGCCTGCTCCTCGACTGCAGTTTGGAGGCTGCTGCTGCGGGCACATGCCCCTCACCCCCGAGACTGGAAACCCAGAGTCATCCCTCTGCCCTCAACCCAAGACTTAACAGCAGCGAACAGAGGTGGAGCCCATTCTTTATGCTGGACGCAGTGCCAAGGGAGTTGCCTCACTCCATACTCAACCCTGGTCCCATCCGAGAAGCCCTCAGCTGTCACAGCTTTTGCCCTTGGTCAGCAGCAGGGCTGGGATTTCAAGCCCCATGGTTGTAATGCTGGAGCCTGTGCTCTTAGCCAACCTGCCATTCTCCCCAGGGGGCCTGTCTGATGATTCATTTCATAGTCTACACCCAGAGACAGTGAGGCGTAAACCAGAATAAAAGGGGGCTATTATGATACCACTATTTGCCGTTTATCTAAATTAGATAATAAATCACAGAGCTACTTGAAACAATGTACATGTCAACCTCCTGTACATTTAGTTATCACTTAGTGCCATTTGATGGTGCCTGTGGTGTAATTAACACTTTCGCCTAGAAAACATGATATATTTCCGTGAATGGGAAAATACATTGAACCTGGCCCTTCTCTTCCTTGGGGACAGGGCAACAGACCTGTGGTGGCTGACTGGGATGGCTTAGGCTGGTGAGTGGACGAGCAGGCACTCCCAACCCTCTCCAGGCCAGCATTGTGTCCTGGGAAGGGGGAAGCCTGTCGCCAAAGTAGCAGCAGGCCCAGCTGCATGACGCCGCTGAGCCTCAAATAACTCCATGCCCATTCATCAGCCTCCGCATAATCGGGCATCTGCCACTGGCATCTCCAGATGTTCGCCTTTGTCAGACCCTGATGCGGTTCAGTGTTTTCATTAAGAGTCATAAAAAGCACTGGCTGGTTGGGGACGCTTATTGTTCATTTTATTTGAGTTCCTTATCATGTTCAAAATGTTCCGGGCACCATTAGGAGACACAAAAGCCTCAGAAAACAGTTTCAGGGGGCGGAAGCTCACTGTAGCATGGAGGAGACACGGCCAGAGACATTTGCAAACATTGCAGAAGGCAGTTGGCTGTTAGGAATGAAAGCGGCTCACAGCAGCACAGTAGGGCCTGGGATGGGGGGGGGTGGAGGTGGAGACTGAGCATTTCATGTTCACCTGAGGGAATTTTCTAAAATCACATGGGTGTTCCAGGCTGTTCACTGATGTGGTCTTCTGGTTACTTCCCAGGGAGAATGGGGTGTGGGGGCCAGACAGGAGGCAGAAGCTTGATCAGAAAGAGATTAAAGGGGACACACATCTTGGCTTGAGGTGAACGTTTGAGGTGCAGGTCCAGGTGCACTATAATTACTGCTTAATCATAAATGTAGTTTGATGGGGATGCATTCATTCACACACAGGTTGCTCGAGGCATTCAGGGAAAACAGAACACAGGCAAGGACAACTGTCCCCGGAGCTCATGTCATGGCTCAGGGGAAACAAATCCAACAGGGAACCATGAGGTTGCCAGTTCCATCCCTGGCCTTGCTCAGTGGGTTAAGGATCTGGCATTGCTGTGAGCTGTGGTGTAGGTCACAGATGTGGCTTGGGTCCTGAGTTGCTGTGGTTGTGGTGTAGATCAGCAGCTACAGGTCCAGTTGGAGCCCTAGCCCCCTAGCCTGGGAATCTCCATATACCATGGGTACGGCCCTAAAAAAAAAAAAAAGGGACAGCTGTCCCCATCCATTTTCAAATTCACGTCTGAGTGTCATGGAAGTGCAGATAACCCTGCTTATAGGCGTAAATTAAAGCCATCTTCCTCCGAAAAGGATAATTTAAATGGTCAATCACCTGTTTTGAAAGAATACTTTGAGAATATGTCTTTTAGAAAATTTACTTCATTTATTCTCCTCTTCTTATCAAAAAGGGATTTTGGAGGCTTATCACAAAAGATGTGATGGTGAAGTTAGTAAAATAGAAATGGAAACTTAGAACCCAGTCAGAAAAGAGAATACAAAACTTCTGACTACACTGACTAACCTACCTCTGTAATCAAGTTCTAAATTAAGCCCTGAGTTTCCTGGAATCCAAGGTGAAAAGGGAAAACATTTAGTTTCAGTTACTAAAATGGACAAAGCATGTCAATTCATGAATATTCAATTAAATAATTATTTATGAACTTATTAAAGCAAGAGGGGCAGAGGAAACTTCTCAGGAAATGGGGAGGGGGGATATTTAAAAAAATAGTTAAAAAGAAAAAGATGAATTCTGAATTCTGAAAATTTTTTGTTTTGAGGTAAAGCTTGGGCAGCAGTGACCAAAACAGTCACTAAGGTCTGGGTGGGTGAACCTGGGGTGGCTCTGATTCACTCAGTTTATTGTTGAATAAATCACTTCTGTGGTGAGCAAGTCAAGGCTATGAGCAGGGCCGGGGCATTTGGTGTGTCTGGCCTGTCCTCAGGAAGAGGCCGTGCCCTGTTCCTCTGGTCCCATTTCTCTGTACCAGTGCCTGGTACCTTTTGCACATAAAGAACTTAACCCTGGCTCTGTCTCCCCTGAGTTGAGAACTCCAGGAGGGCATGGACACTGTCTCAGCACCCCGGGACATCTGCCTCCTACCAGCAGCTACTCAGTTGGTGCTGGATGCTAAGAGCTCACAAACTAAAAACGGGAAAAGTAGTATAAAATGACAAATGCTATATTTGCCACTTAGTGGCAGTATTTTTGCAACTCTCAACGGCAACAATTAAATCTGCCAGTTTTCACTGTGGGGAATTCCTGGATGGACCCACCAGGGGCAGATGGGTGGTTTCAGCACGTTGGATAAATGGGTACAGCTGTGATGTTGGACTTCTTTCCAGAAGGCTCTGTCGTGGCCCTTCTGATGCAGCACTCACCCCAAGGCTTTGCAGGCTGGGTCAGGTCACCTGAGTGCTCTGCCAGTGGATAGGTGGGGGCAGAGAGTGGAGCTGGGGAGGAACCCTTAGTGACAAGGCTTACGTCTCTCTAGCTGTCCACCCAGTAGGCTTGAGGGTGGGAGTCGAGCGAGCACTTCATTTTACCAGCTAGTTAGAGTTGCGTTTTTCTCTCACTTACTCAGTGCAGATTCCTGTGCTGCTCTAAAGATCCTTTGTGTTTCACCATTTTGTTTGAAGTCCCTAGAGGTCTCATTTCAGTCCTGCAGAGAATGCCTTTCCTGAGTGACGGAGCCCTGGGCTCAGGTTGACAGGGTCTCACAGTGGCTCCTGAGGTCGGGTTTGCTGAGGGCAGATGCCCCTGTGGGAGGGAGAACGGAGGGCTGAGGGTGGGCCTCGCTGTCCACAGACTCAGGATGGTCCCACCCACCTGACCATCGTTGCCATTGTCACTCCAGATGCCACTCTGAGGTTCAGACGTAGATGATGCATGAATTCCCCTCCCCCAGCAGGTCTCACCACTGCCACCCAGTCACTCAGGGGCTGGACTGTCATATTTTTCCATGCCACATCTGGCCCCCCTTTGCCTTTTTTTTTTTTAGGGCCATACCCGCGGCGTATGGAGTTCCCAGGCTAGGAGTTGAATCAGAGCTACAGCTGCCAGCCTACACTACAGCCATAGCAGCTCAGGATCTGACCTACACCACAGCTCACGGCAACGCAGGATCTCCAACCCTGAGAAAGGCCAGGGATCGAACCTGCATCCTCATGGATTCAAGTTGGATTCGTGTCTGCTGCACCACAGCAGAAACTCCCAAATCTGGCACCCTTAAGTGAAGGGGTTAAGAGTAAACAGTGAAGGGGTTAAGAGTAAACTGGATTTAAATCAGCCTGACATTGAACACCGAAGACTCAAAAACCTGTGAGCGCACTGCACAAACATTCCTGACTATAAGTCCTCATTTTGCTGCAGGGTTCGACAGAGATCATTTTACCTGTTTCTCCACCGCCATGAATAGAAATATTGGAGTAGATCTTGGTTTCTTTGTTTATTAATTCCAAAGTATCCCAGACGTGGAGAAGGATTTATAAGCCAGATGAAGAGCCCAAAAAGAAATTGAGGTAAGATGGGCAGTAACAGAGCTGCAGCATTGGTCGCCCTGACCCTTCAGGGATGGAGAAACCTTAGGCAGAGAGAAGACACCTAGCAGCAGGAGAATTGCCTCAGAAGTGTCAGGTCAGAAATTGCTCAGGCTCTGCAGCGGATGCTGTGAGTTCTGCCCAAGCCCGGATCAGCTCATCATCTTTGGCTGCTTCTGTGGGAGGGTGGGGGCTGCTGTTTAACATTAAAGCATTGAGAGAGAGGCTGGCAGGAGAAGCCAGCAGAAGGAGACCATGAGGCTGAACTGGTCAGAGGTCGGAATGCTCCCGTGGGCATGCGGGAGGGCCTGCGTGCAGCCCTAGTGTGGTCAGACCTGCGGGGAGGGTCAGCTTAGACTCCATGCTCCTCCAGGCCTGTCCTGCCAGGACCACCTCCATCCAGTGATCAGAGACTAGCACAAACTCCTCGAACTTGGTACTGGGCTCTGCCATGGGGTTAAGAGTGGGGAGCTCCGGTTAAGGGAGTCGTGCTGCTTGGCTACGTGAGGGCTGAGAGCTGGGGTCTGAGGCCACTCCCTGACACCCTCCACCATCCTCTGTCAAAGTGACTGATACACGTCAGGATGGAGGCTTGTGGGCCCAACACTAGCTCTTTAGTGGCCCCATTCTCCCCTACAGGCAGGGATGGAGGGGTGGGGAGTGAGGAGTGGGAGGGGAAGGGATGGGGGATGGGCAGAGGCTGAGCTGATGGCTGGCTAAGCCGCCCACACGACTCAATACTGGGCAGTTGGAAGTGATGATGGATAATGATCAAAGGAGATGAGGCCCACACATCCAGCATACAGAGCGTCCTTATAAAACCAGCTGGGTCACTAAAGTGAGCCCCAAGCCTTACCTCACTTTTTGACTCTAAAATGTAGCTTCTGATGCCCTACCTACTTTGCCCTGGTGGGCACCCAAGGAAAATGACTGTGACACCCTGGGGACCCCAGGGCAGTGGGACAGCCATCAAGAGGTGCTGAGGGTGGAGCTGGGGGGTAGAAATGGGAATGATAGACACGAGGAATTCAGGAGTCTGATCATTACGTTTGGAGATAGGGTGGCTGGGAGGCCTGTGTTCCTTGAGCAGAAATGAGAGTGTTGGGGAAGTAAGTGTGTTTTGTGGCTTGAGTTTGAGAAGGCGGATGGCAGCTGCAAGCGTGGTCTTGGACCAGCGGAGCTGTAGAGGCTGGTGAGGGTCGGTTGCATCTGGAAGTTTATGAGCAGCCAAGGGGCATTTGCTGAGCAGAGGAAGAAGCCAGAGATAGTGCTGTGGGAAAGTGGGCATCTAGAAGCAGCAGGTGAGGAGAGGAGGAAAGGCAGGATGCTAGGAGAGTGTGCTGCTGGAGGCTGGAGAGGCGGCAGAGGCAGGCTCTGGGGAGAGCTGCATCAGAGGAGACTGGGGCACCTTCCTGAAAAAAGAATAAGGTAGGCAGGGCCTGAAGCTCAGAGTATGAGGAATGAGTGGATGGCGAGGACATGGAAGAAAATTTTACTGTCAAGGTGCCCCCACAGCAACCTGTAAGAACCGGGAGTCCTACTGGCCAATGCCCAGTGCTCAGATACACTGCCATTCCTGGCTGCCAGACACAATCCTTGGGAGTGGGCAGAGGAAGCCCACAGCCGGGACGACAGCCCCTAAACACCTAACGCCAAACGTATATGAAAGATCAAGATCAGGAAGTGCCACAGATTTCTAGCCACTTCTACGTTCCCAAACATAGCCATGAGTCCAGAAGTAAACAGTATCTACATGCAGTCAGGATGGCTGCCAGCGCCCCTCCAGTACTAACCGTGCTAGCAGGCTTTGCTTAGTAAGGAACGCCCCTGAAGCCCTCACTCAGAGCCAGCTTGCTTTTAGTTAGCATACACTTCTGGACAACATCATAACCTGGTTTCAATTTTTTATTTTTTAATCTTTATTTTATTTTTGCTTTTTAGGGCTGTACCTACGGCATATGGAAGTTCCTAGGCTAGGTGTCAAATCGGAGCTGCAGCTGCCGGCCTATGCCACAGCCACAGCAATGCAGGATCCGAACCTTGTCTGCAACCTACACCACAGCTCGCAGCAACGCCAGATCCCCTACCTACTGAGCGAGGCCGGGGATCAAACCCGCATCCTCATGGATACAAGTTGGATTCTTTTCTGCTGCATGACAGCAGGAGCTTTTGGTTTCAACTTTTTAAAAACTCAAAATCAAGAGAAAAAAGCACAAGGTAAATGGCTCTGCAAATCTCAGATGAGTAAGATCAGGGGGAGGGCTTGGCCTGGACAAGACTGAAGACTAACAGTCTATGATTCCCACATGCCCATAGAGAGGAGCTCAAGGTTATGAAGACCTGGTGGAAGAAGAGTCCATCTCCATTGCTTAAGAAGGCAGGGCAGTGTATGTACCTGTCAGGAAGTAGTGATTTCAAAAGTTTAGGCTCTTGAGAAGGGAATGGAAATCCATCTACTGAGAACTTACTATCTACTCACCGACCTAAATGTGTTAGCCTTCTAACAATCCTGCAAGTAACTATTATCTTTACCATTTTATAGGAAACAGTCTTAGAGAGCTTAAGTGATTTGTCCCAGCCACACTCTGAATGCTTTTCCCACGGCACCCTCTGCTTCCCCGTGGTTCTCAGCGGCTACCCATGTGGAAAGCCTGCTCTGTGATAGCAAGTGAAGCCTCTGGGCCTGAGGGTGGTGCTGATGCTGGCACTGCCTCACTGGCTCCTGCTCCAGCCTCCACAGCCTGGGCCACTCTGAGGGGTTGAGGGGACCACCCTGCTCCTGCCTCTAATCCAGGACGAAGCTCCCCTCTTCTTATGGGCAGACCGTGAGCAAGAGTCCTTGCAGCTGGAAGGCAGACCAAGAGCTGCGAGAGCCCTGTCACAGGGGATAGTTTTGTGAACCCCATCCCTCAGGGAAGTTCACTCCTGAAGGGCTTTGATGCTGACAGGCTCTGTTTTTCATTCCCTAATCATTCAGAAAAATACATCCATTTCAGTTTATACAAAACAGTGGAAAATCATTGAGGTTTTTCCTGTGTAAAGGTCAAACTATAAAAAGATAAGTGGACTCGGAGAAATCCAGGCTTGTCACGAAAATGTGGCAGTATATTAAAATGGATCCCAAAACGGATTTAATCCTCCTTTGGAAACAGCTCATAATAATCCCCTCTCTAGTCTCTCCTATGTGTGTTAAGTTTCTGTTTTTAAGTTCAAGGACAAGTGACTTTGAATGGGTTGAGCATGGGCTGTGCAGACCAGGGTACTGTCCCGGAATCTCTGACCAGCTGTTCCACACCAGGTGTGAAGCCTGGAGCAGGCACCCTCATCCCCTGAGCCTCAGTTCCCTCACCTGTAAAATGGGGAAGATCCCAGTCTTGGTGCCCTCGTAGCGGGCTGTGGTGCTGCCTGGCAAGGTGCAGGCCTATGAGCCTCTGAGAACCTTCTCTCTAGCCTATCCATGCCTTCCATCTGAGAGGTGGACAGGTGCTTCCTGGCTTGGCCTGCTGGCGATACCAAGGTTTCTGCCGGACCGGAGCCCGGGCTGAGACAGATCCCCGGATTGGCCTTCTTCCCCGCCTCTGGTCCCCAGACGCTTCCAGACTCTGATAGAGCCCTGCCATATGGACTTGGGTGACCTGTGAAGGCTTTGCAGCTGGAAGATAAACAAGTATCTGTGAGGTTCCCATCACGAGGACGTTTTAAAGGGCACTCAGTAATTCAACTGCTTCTGTGAAGCTGCGCAAATGATGGGGAGTGACAGAGTATTTGGAAAACACAGCCTGGACAAGAAAATTCTGGCTTTCGTTTTTGTTAAAAACCTGTAGAAAATCTTTGAGTGTCTTTGGGAAGATAAGGAACAGCTGCGTCCCCTCTTCTTTATCAGATCAATGCTCCATCTCCACTCAGTTTTGTGTGGCCCTGCCTGCGGTACAGACCCAGTCTGGTGGCTCCCACACCAGCCCCCCGACTAGAGAGAGGATGGTTTCCTGCAGTCAGGTTTCCTGGTGGCAGTCCCTCCAAGACGTGGGAGGCTCCTGCAAATGGGGTTGGCTTTTGTTTCTTGACATGTGTCCAAGTAGGAACAGAAGAAATGGCAGAATCTATGGGGAGAGTGCTGGCTCTTGGCTCCAGCCACCAGGGGCGTGGCAGGAGATGAGGGAGGCTGGCAGCAGCCAGATCTGGCAGACATCTGATGGAGAGAGCCACCTGTCTCATTTGTGTTCTACAAAGGTCACAGAGGCTGCAGGAGGGGAAGGGCTCAGAGGCAGCAGGGCCCAGTTGCCTTGGTCACCCAGGGACATAGTGGCAGGGAAGCACGGATGATGAACCGGGAGAGCTGGTGACATGGAGGGCAAGGGGGGAGTGGGCCTGGGGGGAGGCCTGGGCCCCTGGGCAGACGTGAGGACTCATATTGAGATGAGCTGGGGAGGGTGATGTGGCTGTGGCTGCTCAGGGTTGGGTAGGTAGAAACTGAGGTGCTGAGGGATATCTGGGTGGGCTGAGATGCCATGGGTCCTAAAAGTGCACAGTCAACCCAGAGAGAAAAGCACATGAAGCCAGCACCCAGGAGGACGAGATCCCACAGGGAGATGTAGTGCGAGGCACAAAGAGGGAATCACAGACATTCAAGCTTCAGGAAACAGACTCCTTGGAGAAACATGAGAAGCAGGCAGAAGGGTGACTGGGAGAGTGAGGAGCCAAGGGACCCCGAGACAAGAGTCTGCAGGTGTCAGGGCCTGGTGAGTGTGGCCTTATCCAGGTGGGTCCTGGCTGGATTAAATTGTGGGTAATTGAGAGGTACTGGTCCTGATCAGCAATGCTGAGGCTCATGCTGTGGGCTCTACCAGCTCTGCAGGTTTGCAGACGGTCTGTTTACCTGGACAGAAGGTTGCAAGTGGGCTTCTTGGGAGCTTCCAGGAGATCTGTCTGTGGAAACTTTATCCCACATCTTAAAGGACTTTTTTTTTTTTGGTCTTTTTTTAGGGCTGTACCCGAGGCATATGGAAGTTCCCAGGCTAAGGGTTAAATCGGAGCTGTAGCTGCTGGTCTATACCATAGTCTGAGCCTCATCTACGACCTGTGCCATAACTCATGGCAATGCTGGATCCTCAACTCACAGAGTGAGGCCAGGAATAGAACCTGTGTCCTCATGGTTATTGGTTGGGTTCGTTACCGCTGAGCCACAGCAGGAACTCCAGGACCTTGTTAATTTAGGTAAAAGTGTAATCAGGGATACTGTATTTATATTATTTTAATCTTCACTTCAAAAAATATTTATAGCAGACTCTTACTTTAAACGTTAACATGAGGTTCTACTTTACTGTTCTTTACGCTCTTCCAGTGAAGAGCCTCATTTTAGAAGATCTGCAATTACACATGTAATTCATAGGCTCTTGGAGAGTCTACCTCTTGGGCTTTTTTTTTTCAGGTCACAAGAGACCTATCGTAGACCATTAGGTATTTAATGTGACATGCTCTGCTTTGCAAAGTAAAAGAGGGCGGTTTTGGGCTCAGATACAGCAGCTTTGCCCCCAAATGTGTCCAACAGCCTGATTTAGTATTAAAGCTCTGAAATGATTGATTATCCATTAGGGTGGCTATTTAAAGTGTTTATCGAATCAGAGTCAAACCAACATCTGCACTGCAAGGGCAGCTAGGCGAGGCTGGGCAGAACCAAATGGAATCTGAATGGAGCTGTGAATTCTGCCTTCCATGAGGTTCCGCGAACCGAGAACTGTGAGGCTCAGAGAACCGACCTCCATTAAGGAAAGTAACAGGTTGCTCTTGCCTCTGTACCTGGTGATCAGGCAGGTGTCAGCTGTTTCCTGCTGGGCCCCCCGGTCAGGAAGGACCCCTTGTGAAGGAAAACTCCTGAGGCATGACTCAGAGCTGCACCAGTTTCCCCTCATTGTGCTTCACCCCTCCTCTCTCCTATCTCTCCCTTGTCACCTGCCAGCCCTGCCCCCTCCCCACTCTTCCCTCCCCACACCATTGCAGCCGCCCCAGCAGGTCCCTCCGTCCTGACCCTCTTATCCAGCACGTCACCGACAAACTACAAAGTCTAAGGCCATTGTCGTCTCCTAACACAGGCAGGTTTCTCTTATCGGCACCACCCAACTGGTCCCCTCACTCTGCCTCCTCCTATGCTTAGCAAACAATTTACTTTGGCAGAATGACCAGGAAGCAATAATACTGCTAAAGCCAAGCCCCTGACGGACCTTTTATTTCTGAGGTTGTGTGTGTAGGTAGGTGTGCCTTTGGCAGGTGTTGGGCAGTTCCCATGCTGAAGTTCTCGCTGCCCACTCCAACCAGAGCAGCCCTTGGGGCTTCAGCTACGTCTGCGTGAGGTGTCAGCAAGCTGATACTGCACTCCAGGGGCACCTTGGCTGGTCCTAGACCTGCCTTGTCCAAGCCCAGGCGGAGGAGGGCCTGTGTCCTTGGAGGATGTGTCAATCCCCACAAGAGCTCCGTGGCTGGAGAGCTCCCTAAGGATTGCCGGGGTACTCAGTCACAAACACTATACCCAAGGGCTCTTTGGTGGCTCCTCTCTTGTCTGCCTAGATACTGTCTTCAGGGCTGACACATCTATCCCCTAGATGCTGGGGCTGTCTCACAGCTATGTCCCTCCCTAGAAATGCCCTCAGCCAAGGTGAACTGACTCAGTCAGGATTAAACCCCCTCCCTGAGGTTGGCCTGTGGCCACAACTAGCTAATGGGGAGAAAGCACCAAGGCCAGGCTCCTTGGCCTCCAATTGGGACAACTCTCCATCTCTGCTCCTGAGTTCCCTGTAGAACTGCTGAGCCCTCTGGTGCAACTATCATCTGGGTCAGTTTCTCCCTCTGCCCAATCTTGCTTTCTTCACCTCCCTGCACTCACC
The DNA here is from genome assembly GCA_004024745.2 of Catagonus wagneri. Classification (NCBI taxonomy): domain Eukaryota; kingdom Metazoa; phylum Chordata; class Mammalia; order Artiodactyla; family Tayassuidae; genus Catagonus; species Catagonus wagneri. The sequence goes on from PVHT021183554.1 coordinate 2,107,188, forward strand.
ATCGAGTCTGCACACGACTCAGGGAAGCCAGTCTAAGACAGCTGCCAGGGCTGAACTCACAGAGACAGGGCTGACCCCAGCACCCCTCCACACTCCCAGCTCTCAATCCAGAGCCACCCTGGCCCTGCGGTGCTGGGGCTGCTGAGGTGTTTCAGTTTTCTACTGTTATACTCAGGCCTCCCTAAGAGGTAACTCGGGCGACTTTTGTTTTTGGACTTGAACTTAAGAACGCTTGTGTTTCTTTGGGCCTTTGGCCTGTGTTTGATTTGTGTTTATGCTGCCTACACTGATGGGGAAGAGATTGGGCTTTCTTGATTTTGGCTGCTAGGAAGCTTGGTGCCCCATCCAAGTGTGCCAGGCACACCTGGTGCCTTCTGAGTTCCCATAACGCACCTTCCTCACTATTGTTGTGTTGCTTTGCTGCATCACACAGCTCTCTCTGAGCTGCCTGCAGGTCTGTTTGGAATGAGGTAGGGTATAAATGAGTAAACACACACACAGAGTGTTAGGGCTGTGTTGTCAGACCTGGCTGCTGGTTACTAGCTGGGACATTTGCCAAGTCACAACTTCTCTGAACCATAGTTTCTTCAGCCAGGCATTGGGCCTGATGCTTACATCACAGAATTATTTTTTTATTTTATTTGCTTTTGAGGGCCGCACCCGTGAAATATGGAAATTCCCAGGCTAGGGGTCAAATCAGAGCTACAGCTGCTGGCCTGTACCACAGCCACAGCAACGTGGGATCCAAGCCACGCCTGCAACCTACACCACAGTTCACAGCAACGCCAGATCCTTAAGCCACTGAGCAAGGCCAGGGATCAAACCCACGTCCTCATGGATACTAGTCGGATTTGTTTCCATTGAGCCAAGATGGGAACTCTCCAGAATTATTTTGAAGATACGTACAGTAAACACGTGGCTGATACATATCAAGTACTCAATACATGGAAAGCATTAATAACGTTTTTTTCCCCATCAAGCCAACCCGCCCCCAATAGTAATTTTTAAATGAAATCATGTTGCTCTCATGAATCTGCCCCGCCACGCAGTCTGAGCTCTCGCCTTTTTCCCTGTCACATGCTGGCTATTAGCCAAGGTGCTTTTCTGGGCTGTTGGGTTTCACTTTCTGGTGGGAGACGGCTGCCTACCCAGGCACCCCCAGCTCATAGCAGACTCTGTGGCCCAGCAGCAGGTTCAGCAGAGGTGTTCACGGATTGTTAACCCAGGCAGGTGGATAAACAAAACACTCTGTACATACTTGACTGGGAAAAAAACTAAAACTATAACTTTTTGTGTGGGAGTTCCCGCTGTGGCACAGTAGGATCTACAGTGTCTTGGGAGCACTGGGACTCAGGTTCAAGTGCTGGTCCTGCACAGTGGGTTAAGGATCTGGCGCTGCCATAGCTTCAGCTTAGGTTGCAACTACAGCTCGAATCTGACCCCTGGTCCGGATCCTTAAGCCGAGAGGCAGCCTATGCTCTCCTATGCTGAGAGGCGGCCAAAAAAAAAAAAAAAAAACCTCTGTGTAAACTGAGCCTTTGGAAAATGAAAAATGTTGTGATGAGAGATTGGTGATGAGTAATTTAACCAAGACAATGTAAATCTAGGCCTTTGAATACTTTAAATATAACCATCTGATATAAAAAGAATTGCACTAAATTTTTTAAAGCTGAGATCTTTCCTGGGGTGAGAGACTCACTTTCCTGTAGGGACATGTTCCCCAAAAGGCAAGTGGAAAAGGCAAAGAATAACATCCGTGTCAGTCACATCCCCCTCCAGCCAGCTTTGGAGGATTCTCTGCATTTTTTATAGTCTGTGCTCGTGCCCCATATGCCATACGTTACTTTGCAAACCAGTTTAGAATCCATATTAGAACAGAAAAACCTGTTTGAAAGGGGTGGAGGCTTGGCAAAAATCATTTATTTACTCCATTTTTTTTTTTTTTTAGGGCCACACCTGAGGTATATGGAAGTTCCCAGGCTAGGGATTCAATTGGAGCTACAGCTGCCGGCGTACACCACAGCCACAGCAATGCCAGATCTGAGCTGCATCTGCCACCCACACCACAGCTCACGGCAACGCTGGATCCTTGACCCATTGAGCGAGGCCGGGGATTAAACCCGCATCCTCATAGTTACTAGTCAGTTTTGTTACCTCTGAGCCACTACAGGAACTCCTTTTAGTCACTCTTAAAGTGACTCTGTCCCTTTGTAAATGCCGCATGGGCCTGAAGCTTGGCCTGGAACTCATCCAAAGATGGGTGTGAAACTGGAGCTGCTGGTTTTTCTTGGGGCTGAGGAGTCTGGAGCAGGAACCATACGCAGGCAGGTCTCTTTGGGTGCATCCTCTTTGGGAGGATAGGGGGTGGGGTGAGGGCAAGATGCTGAGGAGGGGCCTCAAGGACGGGATGGAGAAGGGGCAGGTGCAGAGGAGGCCCTGGTGGTCTGTTGTAGGAGTGGGCCTCAGGAAGTGGGAGAGGAGCGAAGAAGCGGGGGGAGGCTGGGCCGAGTACCTGGCTGGCCATTGACTCCTAGAGAGGTGAGGGATGCTGGGCCACCCCCCTGGGCTGGTTTGGGAGGGACCAGATGAGTCTGGGAGGAAGCTGCCTCAGAGTTGCTACAGCCAACAATGAGACAGGGAGAGGCTTGGGGTTGGCAGCCCTGAGCCAGGGTCTCCTATAAGGCCAGCTGATGTTCTGGGGCACAGACTGAGCACATGAACCAGCCTCAGGACTTTGGGTCCGGGCTCAGGAGCCTTCCTTTCCAGCATCTGCCAGTGCAAGAAGGACCACTGATGTCCTGGGGACCAGGGGTCCCCTACTCTATCACCCACCCTTGTCTGCCACCTGTGGGGACAATGTCCCCCTCCGTCCACAGCCTGGGGAAGGAGGCAGTGCTGCATTTTCAGACTCTTTCAGCATTTATTGACTGTTCCCCTAAAAACCTGGTGCCTACACATTTCCTTGAACATCCAGAATTTTGATGAGTGAGAAAATCCATGTTTTCATCTCAATAACAGTAAGTTTCCAGAGTTCCCGTCATGGCACAGCAAAAAGGAATCCGACTAGGAACCATGAGGTTGCCAGTTCGATCCCTAGCCTCACTCAGTGGGTTAAGGATCCGGCATTGCCATGAGCTATGGTGTAGGTTGCAGATGCGACTTGGATCCAGCATTGCTGTGGCTGTGGTATAGGCCAGAAGCTGTAGCTCCGATTCGACTCCTAGCCTGGGAACCTCCATATGCCTCAGGTGCGGTCATAAAAAGCAAAAAGCAAAAAACAACAACAACAACAACAAAATGAAAATCCTCCCATGGAAGGTAGAGGGTCAGAGATGACCAGGGACCCCTCCCTGTTGCCTGACACTGCAGATGCCTCAGGGTCCAGTTTCTGAGCACTGATTGGTGCATTTACCCTGTGTAATGATGATGATGATGATGATGATGATGATGATGATGATGGTGATGATGGATGAGGATAATGTCAGCAATGATTAAGTCAGCATCAGAGAGTGAGGGAGAGAACAGACTTTGGAGCCAGACTGCCTGGGCCCATATCCCAGCTCCACCTCTCACTAGTTCTGGGAAACTAGAGATCACTGGACTTCTTTGTGCCAGGCTCCCTCATCTGTAAAATGGGACTCAGAGTAGCTAATTATGGACGTGTTTAGATAGGTGCCTGGCATGTGGTAGCATTCTTACCAGCTATTGCTATTCTTACTCTTTTTGATATCATTGCTGTCGGCACAAGGCCTTTTCATGTACTGTGTGTCATTTGCATCTCACAATCCTATAAGGGAGAAGCTATGATTATGATTATCTCTCTTTACAGATGAGGAAACTGAGGCTCAGAGAGGTTGATGGACTTGCCCAAAGATGCCCAGCCTGAAATGGAGACTGTATGCTCCTCCACCTGTCTAATTTTTGGAAGGCTGTACAGCCTGATTACCCAGGATGACAAGGGACACTTCATCATTACCTGACTGTCCTCCCTTATCTCTGCCCAGCGGGATGGGAGTTCTACCACCTCCATTTAATGCATGGAGATAACGACCAGGTGAGTTAAGTGGCTCCTACACAGGCCCGCTTCCCCCAGCTAAGCTGCTTTTGAGCCAGCTGATCAGGACCGCTCTTCACAGTCACAATTTAACTGCTCCACTGGTCCATTGTTTTATGCATGGAGGCAACTGCCCCACAGGCCATCCCACTTGGCTATGTGGCGGTGATTGATAAAGATATTCTGTGTTCACGGGAGGCCTCTCAACCAAGGCCTCCGAGTACTTTGCAAGCATTAATTAAGCTTCATGGTTGTGGCTCAGGTACGTGGGGGCCCTGGATCCACTTTCCATGTCTTTAGCTGATGCAGAAAGAGACTGCATCACTCCCCCAGCAGGCCGTAGCCTTCAGCCTGGCCAGGCCCCAGTGGCAGTCCTCATCCCTGGAGTCTGGCCAAAATCATTTGCAGAAAAAAAGTCTTCTACATGTTCTTCCAGACTTCAGAATAATAATCAGCACTCAGCAGCTGTTTCCCATTCGAGTTAGGTTCAGGCCAACAACTCCGTGGCTGGGCCCTACCTGATGCCACCCACTGGCCTCCTAGGTTACCTTGGAGCTGATGGAGCTCCCGGCCTGCCCTACCGGCCGTATCAGAGCCTGCTGCACCTGCATGGGGGGCCTCAGGGGTCAGGCTGGTCCCTGCAACACCGTCTGTGAAGCATTCCCCCATCCTCCACCCCTCATCTGCTTCGCCTCCATTCCCAGTTCTGCCCTCACACATCTGTCACTTGCTTGCTGTGCTCTGACGTCCTGGAGCTTGTGGGGATGTGGGCAGAGACCACATAACTCTGGGTACAGAACCTGGGCTTCCACCCAGGGATGTGGGGGAACCACAAAAGGGAGGGGCATGGTCAGATCTGTGCTTTGGGATGATGGTTCAGGGAGATAAGTGTGTGGGGTGAGGGATGGGGAAGCCAGAGGCAGTGGGGCCGAGAGAAGGCCATGGCAATGAGCCAGGGGAGAACCGAGGAAGCTTCATTTGGCCATGGTAGTTGGGTGGAGAAAAGGCACTTGAGGGGCATTTAGAGAGGAGAATGACAGGACTTGGTGATGACCTGGAGGCAGCATGAGAGAGGAGGAGGAGCCCTAGACGACCCTCTTGGCCATTAGATCCGCTCCACAGGGCATTTGTGCCCTTTGTGTCTAGCACTGGGCTTAGGAAACTTGTGACCAACTTGGCAATGTTAGTACAAACAGGTTCCCCCAGCTTCCTGGGAGAAGCCATGTCAGGTGGAACAACCAAGTCCAAATCCCTCGCTCCCAGCTCCCATCTCCCAGGCACCATCCTCTCTGGCTCGGCCAGGGAATGAGGCCTGACACTGAGCTCAGCCTCCATTCCTGGGCCACGGACTTGCCAGGTTACCACTAAGTTGACTCAACAAGCCTTGGACTGGGCATCTGTTTCCCAGGTGGCTCGTGATGCCAAGGCTCAGGGGTTCAGTGACTTGCCTGCAGTGAACTGAACGGTGGCCCCTGAAAGGTGTCCATGCCCTAAACCATGAAACCTGTGAATGTGTTACCTTACGTGGCAATAGGAACTCTGCAGATGTAATTAAGTTAAGGATTTGCAGCTGGGGAGAGTATTCTGGATTCTCCAGGTGGGCCCAATGGAATTATAGCAATCCTTATAAAAGGAGGCACACCCGCCCAAGGTGGAAGAAGGGATAGTGCAATGGGAGCCGCAGGGGGTGTGCTTTAAAGATGGAGGAAGGCGCCACAAGCCAAGGAACACAGGCAGCCTCTAGAAATTAGAAAAAGCAAGGAAACAGATTTTCCCCTACAGATTCCAGAAGGTTTGCCAATCTGTTGATGCGAGTCCAGTGAAACAGATTTCCAGCTTCTGACCTCCAAAACCATAAGGTAATAAATCCCTCAGCATCCTTCTCAGCGTCCTCCAACTACATCAGCAGTTCTCAGTAGGAGGTACTGTGTATTCTGGGCGAGAGAAGAGGTTTGTTTTGATTGTGCCGAGGCCTTCACACAATCAGAACCAACCTCTTTTCTTGCCCGGAACTGGGGAAGCCGTAGATCTGGGCCCGGCCCTAGTTTGAGCTGTGACTTGGGTCAGGCGCTTGAGAAGAAAGGGGCTGGAAGAAAGTGGGAGGCAGAGGATAGGAAAGTGCTCAGAGGTGGAAAACAGAAATTCCCTGTGGTCACAAAAGTCTGAACCTCAGCTCCCTGAGGCGAGAGGTCGGGGTGGGGGAGCTTTGGCCTCCTACTGAAGGTGTCTGTTGCAGCTGGATGACGCTGAGGACTTGGGGAGAAGCGGGAGGGAACTTCTTCCTGAGGCCCAGATCTGAGATGATGGCAAATTGCTTCTCCTCAGTTTAACCTCCAGGGAACAGAGGGTGACTCTGCCTCCTGTGGGCGGACCTGCCACAGGGAGGGAGACGAGCCTGGGTGGGGCCGCACTGCTCCTCATTAAAGTGAGCGGGTTAGAGTTAGGACTTCTGAGGCCCCTATTAGCTTAAAATGTCAGGTCCTCCTTAACAAGGAACAGTTGCTTTAACCATTGTACATGTACACGGTCCCACCCTGGTTTATAGGACCTTGGTTAATGATCACTCATACCGTCCTGGGGTGGGGGTGGGGTGCTTTGCAGTCATTTTCAAAGTTATGCGCTCATTAATCTTCACAATCCCTGAGGCAGGAACTGTCATCTTCCCATTCTGCTGTTGAGGAAACTGAGTCTGGGAGGGGTGACGTGATTGGTTCAAGTTAGTTGGCAGAATGAGGATTTTGACTCGGCTTTTCTAGTCTCCTCCTGGCCTCCCTTAGGACACAGTGTGGAGCTCAGAGATCATCCTGGTCACCCCTGTTCTGTGACCCTGCTCTATGAGGCTGGGGACTTTTCCCAGGATACCACATGGAGTTAGCAGCAGGCTGGCCTTTCTACCTAAGGGTCTTATCTCTGCACCCGGACTCCTGCTTCAGGCCTGGACAAGGGGCCTTGGCCCATCCCAGTGACCCACTAACAAGTACTTCCTAAGCGCGATGCTATTCCTGGCTCTGTGGGGAGCTCTGAGCATAGAGAAACAAGCTGATGGAAAGGAAGTAAGTCGTGGAAGCTCATGTGGGTGGCTCTGGAGCCCAGCAGTGCTTGGTGAGGGGTGGGGGCTGCCACTCAGCAGAGCAGCATTGGGAAGACGGGCCATCTAGAGGTTTCAGTTGTGGGTAGGCAGCCCAAACTGGGGTAGACGTGGCTAAAAGCAAGAGGGTAAGAAGTGGAGGTGACCAGGTCCGGGGCTGGGGAGGGCTGCTGCTCAGCCAGGCGCTTCTTGCACAAGCCAGAGGATCCGAGTCCACCTTCTCTAGGTGTTACCTACCTGTTGCTTCGCCATAGTAAACACCTTCAGGGTTTCAGGTGTGAGTCTGAGGGGTTGGGGGGTGCTGGGCCAGCATGTAGAGAAGCATGGCACGTTGGTGCCCAAGGCCAGGGGGTGATCACAGCCCTCTGTGTCCTGACCATTGGGACAACTGTTTCTTCTGATTCCTCTCTGTAATGCCATGTCCTTACAAAACTAGAGTTCCTGTGTGCACATGACAACGTAATTGTCCTACAGATGCTATCTTGGGGCTTTGAATTCTGAGCCTTGCCCCGGTGCATCAACCCTGCTCTTATGCCCACTTTACTCACACCCCCCATATGGTGTCATGGGGGCTGCAGGGAAGTAAGCAGCTCCTGAGACCCTTGTGACTCCTGGACACAGTCTGTAGAGTGTTGGTTGCATGTGTTGGGGCTGAGTCTACCATGACTGGGTAGAGTAACCTCACTTCTGAGCCCCAGTGCTCACTTCTCAGAGGGCTTAAAGGAAGAAATGAGAAAATCCATATAGAATGTTTAAGCACTGTGCCGGGCACCCGAATGTTCAACACATGCTGCGTGCTTCTCCTGCAAAGCTGTGGTCTTAGTGACTCTATTACAAACCAGAAGAACATCCTTAAGAAATGAGCCCCAATAAAAGGTGTAGAAATCTTACAGGACGGTGTAGAAGAGAGGCCTGGGTCTCAATTGATGGGACGCTGTCCACGATGGCACCCACCCCCGTCGTCATCAGTCAGTGGGCTTACAGGCCAGAATCAGAACCTCTGGCTTCAGGCCCTGGGTTGTCAAGCCTCAGCACATGGGGAATAAGAAGTTAACCTCATGGATGTCCCTAGAGGTGCCTCCAGTCAAGGCTGGAACCGATGAGGGAGGAAAGAAGTAGGCTGCTTGGGGTAGAGGTAGCATGGGCGGGAGCCCTGCATGCTGAGAGGCTCTCCTCCAGCCAGAAGGTTCAAAGATACTGTGAAGAGTCGGTGGCTGGGTTTTCCCCAGTGGGGAGGGGAGGGGGCCCAGCTTCCTCATCTCTCCAAGAGTCTTTGGATCCTGGGGTGCGTGGCAGGAAAGGGAGGAACACTCAGGTAGATGCCGCGAGGACAAGGAGAGGCCCCTAAGGAGCCAGATGCCTTAGGGCTCTGTTGGCCACTGGGGCAGATCTAGGATGGGAAAAAGGAATAACAAAAAATGGGCTGGGAGGACAGAGGCAGGAGGGTGGAGCCCCCATGGGAAGCAGCAGCCCTAAGCCCTTTGTATTGTTAGAGCTGCGAGGAACCTGTAGGCTGGGAGGCTGGTGGATGGTAAACAAGATCTTTGGTCCAGGCCCCACCCAGGCTAGTGGTGGGGATTCAGAGAACAGGCAGCCCTGCTGAGAGAGGTATACGGCCCGGAGGATCAGCACCCGGCTTTGCAGCCCTCCTCTCTTGTCTTAGGCTTCAAAGAAGCCAGTTGCATGTGTTTCCCTGATGTTGGTGATGTCCCCTCAGCACAGAGCCTGGCATTTGGGGGCGCCCAGGGGCATGCTGAGTGAATGGGTTTGACCGAAAAAGGAATGGGGACCTCTGGTACTGACCATGGACTGGATTTTTCTAAGGAAAATAAACATCAGAGAGTAGAACAAAGGTAAAATAAAATAGAGGCTCTATTTTAGACCATTTTATCTATTGTACTATTAACAGTCCTACCCCATTTTTGTGAAGTACGCAGCAATGGCTCTAAACAGGATCTCTCTATGATCAGCCAGCCAGCCAGCATGTTTGCTGAACATCTACCAAGATTCCATGCAGAACCAGGTCCCAGGGGTGCTAGACACAGGTACACCCACAAGGAAATGAATGTTGATTCGATTACCTCATTTGGTCTATGACAACCCCATTCATTATGGGGACTGGGCACTGGAAGCAGAGCAAACAGTAGTGAGCTGGCTGGCCAAGGTCACACTGATACCTGGTTCATGACCATTCCAAGAAGTTCCTCTGGGTTTCCCCGTGGTGACCTCGAGCTGACCCCCACCTGGCCCCAGAGCTCACCAAGACTGTTTGGCTCTTACAGAAGTGACTCATTGATGGGATTTTCCAGTGACAAGTACTGAACATCTCGGGGAGAGACAGGCTTCAGAAAACTGTGAAACAATGAAAAGCTCTTATAAATTGATTTAAAATCAATACAGTGAGGAAATAGCACCCAAAATAGAAATATCCCCAAGAGGCCGAGGGACAGATCCACACTCCTCGTGACTTCCTGTCACTGCACTCATTTCCCAGTCCTGACCGTGTTCAAGCATTTAAATCCCTCAGACAGACTCAGGCCTCAGCCCTGTGCTGTTCAACACTTTGTTAATAACCATAACTACTTTTAACGACTGCTTCTCTCTCTGCCAGGCACGTTAGGCTCATTTCTTCCTCCTATCAATCCACTTTAGGTCAAGATGATTATTCCCATATTACAGGGGAGGAGGCCGAAGCCTTCTAGGCTCACTCAGCTCTCAAGTTTCAATCACTGAAACTTGGTTTTGTCTGATTCCAACAAAGATGATCTTCCTCCTGCTCTGGTCAGCAAACTTGCAGATGGCAAGGAAGAGCTGGGGAAAATAGTGAATGCATTCAGTGAAAGATTTGTGCCCCTAAAATATCATGAAGCCCTCGGTAGCACTGTCCACTAGAACTTTCTGCAGTGATGGAAATGTTTCGTGCCGGGGCCATCCACAGTGGTAGCCACTAGCCACACATGCCTGTAGGGAATTTGAAATGTGGCTCGTGTGGCTGAGAAACTGATTTTTTAATTTAAATCAATTTAAATAGCCATATGTTAGTGGCTACTGTGCTGGAGTAATACTGTACTTAGGACTATAGGCAGAAACCAACAGGATGATTCTGGGTCAGGATCTGTATACCTCTTGCATTTGGGCCATAGGAACAGACCAGGGAACTGAAAATGACCGGGGTCCAAGCTGATGCACTGTGAGCTCAGGCCTTACTGGGGGAGGCCTCTCTAGGAGCTCCTCTAATGTAGGAGCTGAGACATTAAATCAGAGAAAGGAAGGAAGGAGGGGCTTGGAAAGCTAAGGCAGGTGGAAGATGGGTTCATCTGAGGACCCAGTTCCTTGTCATCTGAGCTAAAGCCCCTTAAATGTGAAGGAAAGAAGGCTTCTCAGCACCAGTTAAGGGCTCTGCCGCGAGGGGAAGCACCTTCCTATCCTTCCGCCGCGTGCCCTAGACTTTCTCTGAGCTGTGTCCCCCTCTGTCCACATCCTTTTCCTTTGTTTGCTTTGGAGCATCTGAACAGCCTGTGCCTCATCCTGGGAGCTGAGAAAGAAACATCACCGTGGAGACAAACTCACTTGACTCCACTTACAAAGGCTAACGGCCCATGATTTTCTAGCTCAAAAGCCCTTTTGCTTCTGTGAGCCATGTCTGAGGAGATTTGGCCATGGAAAAAGATAATAGGAAGCTGAAGGCAATAAACTGCCTGTGATCAGAAAGACTCAGGATCAATCCCGGACAGGGGCATTGGTGGCAACACTGAACAGGACAGCCACACTGGCTCTGGTTTGCAAACTGGATGTGCCTCTCAGCACCCCCTCCTCCCCCCACAGCCTGCAGATTTGAGGGCAGCAGATGCAACAACAGAAGGGCCTGGACACCTTGCTTCAGAGGGGCATCCTGCCCTGGACTTCCAAAGGCCAGGGTGGATTTACCCTCTGTCCTCACACTGTCTTGAGTTTGGACTAGAAACGGCAGGAGGTAGATAGACAAACTAGTCACGGGGAGAAGAGGGCCCTCCCAGGAAGTGATGCTGAGTCTTGGGACCTCTAACTCCTTCTTTTCTGTTCTGATGGTGGAAGGAGAAGGAAGGGTGCACTTGGGAAGTTTGTAAGACACAGTCCCTGAAGTCCCCACAGCCTAGAGTCCTCCCTCTTCTCCGGAGCCTGGCCTTGGGGCCAGAGACAGTCGTACAAGGACATGGGTGGCCCCTGTGCTGTATACACATAGCCCAGAGGAGGCCACAATCAGTCAGATTTTTGATTCTGGGAACAACAGTTAGGACAAAAATCCCAGTAGACAGTGGTGAAAAGAGTAGGCTAGCCTGCCCGAGCCAGGGGCTTCTTGGTGATATAACCAAACTAGGCTGCCCCGCGGGAGGTGACCCCTCTCTGATGGTTGCACATCAGGTGCCACCAGTGAGGCAGACATGGGTGGGGTCTCGATCACTACAGGGTTGGTCCTGGCCCATCAGGTGCTCCAAGGATAGGATATAAGGAAGCGGAGGGCGGGATTAATGGTGATCTGGGCTCTAATGAGGTAAAGTCAAGGCCCGTCAGCATTCCTACTGGAAAGAGTGGGCTCAGTCCAATAACTTTGCCTCCCAGACTCTGTGCTTTTGGGGTGAGGGTCAGGGTAATAGGAACTGCCAGAGCAAGGCACCAGTCAGAGCTGCATGTGGCAGGTTAATGCTCTGTGCTCAAGTACAGTTCAGGGACAGGAAACTGTGACTGTCCTGGCAGTCTCAGTGCAGGGCTGGATCTCCTGGGGAGGGACTCCCAGTGGGCTGGGGGGTGCTGGTCCTCAAGGCTGTAACACTGATTCCTGGAGAACGGTTGTTGCTGTTCTCAGCAAGAGCTTGGGTCAGAAGAAAGTGTTGGCTTGGGGCACATGTGATGGACCCTTCCTTCCTGGCCTGTGGTGGAGCCCGATCGGTTGCAGTCTAGCTGCCAAGGAGAGGGGCTGTGTAACCCAAGGCTGCCACAGGCTTGCCCTAGTCATCCTTGTCAGCAGTGGGTCTCTAGCAGCCATTTGGGCTGTGCCCTTCCCTCTTCTTTTCCATATGAAGAACTTGAGGACCAAGGGAGGAAACTTCCTAGACCCAGCAGTGGGTCCCATCTTAGGGGAGTAAGTTCTGGGTCTACAGTGAGGAAGAGAACTTAAAGTGGGGCCAGGCTTCCCTGAGGAGGTAACACTCAAGGTCAGCTTTGACTCGACAGCAGCAGAAGCTGCCTTCCCACCCCACATGCCAGATCCCAACATAAAGCCCACCTCCCACCTGTCCCTTTCTTCTCTCTCCTTTTCTTTCACTTTCTTTCCAGGAAGGCAAAGGGAAATTTTCCAGAAGGAACACCTAAGCCCACTACCGTGGCCCTTTGTGAATCTTTGGAGCAGATGTTTTTTACTGCCTCCCCAGTCACACTTTTTATTGGCCGCAGTGCCAGGGCCACGGGTTGTGATTCTGTGGCAAGAATCAATTTCATAGATGTCAATAAACTAAGAGGAGGATTAATTCAGACTCTGAGGCTGAGCATGACAGCTATTTTGGGTCAAGTCCACATTTCATTCCTGAATGGACTCTGGCTTACCCATCCTGTCTCCGGTCCAGCTCCTCAGTCTTCATTTTGAGTTCACACACTGAGTTTGGCCACATGCCTATGTGGAAGCCCTGGGCTAATTTCCAGTCTCGGGGGCCTTTTCCCTCATCACCCCCCTCCCTGCCCTGTTCATTGTGAAAACCAAACAATATTGAAGAGGATCTGGAAACACATCATGTGGAATCGTGCCCCTTGCATAGCAACAAATTCTGTTAGGTTTTCCCCTTCGATCTGGGTCCATTTGTATGATAGCTGGAACTGGACATTCTCTTTATGGTCTGTTTATTCAATTAATGTCAGATGCATCTCTGTGTGGCCTTTGAGTCTTCGAAAGCATCATTTCCAGTGGCTGCAGAATGTCATGTCAACTGGATAGACATGCATTATTTAATCATTTGCCTCCTGCGCACAGTATTGCTGGAAGCTAGGTCACCTGACCTGATTTTGGCTCATAACACACATTTGCCTGTCCCAGTGCAGGGATGTTCTAAAGTGGGACCAGATTTCAGATGCATTTATTCATGAAACATTTATTAACTGTCAGTTAAAAGCAAGGAGGGGGAGTAAGAAAATGTGGTGCTCACTACCCAGTGGTGAGACCTGACTGGGACAAGGAGACAGGCCCCCAGGTCTTGCACCATGACAGGAGATGTTAGGGTTTCTGGTCCCCAGGGAAGTCTTGATATGCCTGGTTCCAAGAAACTATATTCTCATAAGTTGGGACTTTTAGACATTGGTGCATCTCCATTTATTTATTACTGATGATAAAGTAATAAAGCTTGGCACTAATGTACAAAACAAAAAAACAAACAAGCAGGAATTCTAGAGGATTTTCGTATTGTCACTTCAATTTCAGTTCCATGCCTTCTGATGTTTCTAGAGTGGGAGGAGAGAGAATGTGGAGCTAGAGCTGAACCTGTGGAAACTGGGAAAACTGGGACTCACATCCATCATGTGGCTGGGCTAGGGTGGGGAAGCTGGAAACTACTGATAGGTAATGAATAATACTGTTAATACTGCTATGTTTACTGAGCTCCTGCTTCAAGACAGTCACTGTACTAGGCAGTTTGCATAAAAAACAGGATTTTCTTTACAGCAGTATTTTATGGTAGGGATGATTCTCTTCATGATTAAGAAGAGTTTGTGAATTAGAAAAGTTAAATGACCCGCTGGAGGTGACTTCTCAGTATCTTTTCTCCAAAACCAGGTAGCTGCATTGCCTTTCATGAAATCCTTTTTCTAAAGAGGGGTCTCATGCATCTTTGCCTTCCAAAATAAAACAGTAACTGGCTAGCAGTCTAGACCTAGGAATGCAAGAGAAATTATATGGAATAATTTTAGAAAGCTGTCTTAAAGTAATTTACTTTCTTTGCTTTCCAATGAGAGTATGTACTTAGAGCTGAAATTGATAAGCATGTATGTTTAAAATTAGTACTTCAGTTTATTTTGGTCATTTTCAGAAGAAACTGTATCTTTAAATTAACAGACCACATCAGTGGGCTAACAACCTGATCTCATCCTCACTCTTTTTTGTTAGTAGATTAAAGACTTAGGGTATTTATAGACTTTCGACCTGTCCCTGAAAAGTCAGGAGGCCAAACCAGAAACCACTGACCAGTAAATCTCAGTGGTGCACCAGGGTCTGTGCACTGAACCAGTGGCTGGTTGTGTGTGGAGTGCAGAAGAGAATTCGAGGCACCGTGGGTGAGCAGTCCAAGGGCCAGGGAGGGCTGGGCCTGGTTTTTTATTTTTTTTAATTAATTAATTTATGTATTGTCTTTGTAGGGCCAGACTGAGGCATATGGAGGTTCCCAGCCTAGGGGTTGAATTGGTGCTGTAGCTGCAGGCCTACGCCACAGCCACAGCAACATGGGATCCGAGCAACGTCTGCGACCTACACCACAGCTCACGGCAACGCCAGATCCTTAACCCACTGAGCAAGGCCAGGGATCGAACCTGCGTCCTCATGGATACTAGTCAGATTCGTTTCTGCTGAGCCACGATGGGAACTCTAGGCCTGGTTTTTTAAATTTGACTTTGTTGTTTTTCTTGATTACTGCTACAACCATAATTCCTAGTCCTATAAGTCAGAGCCACAGGTTTTGTTTCCAAATGGCCTAGAGAGGGCCTCGTTCAAGGTGGTGATTTATTCTGATTCTTTCACGGGAATCTTCTTCTGCATCTGACTGTGGATGATAAAATGCTCTCTTCAACACCCCTTGGGGCACCCTCCCATCACACTCAATCCCTGAGCCCCATCACCATGTGTTCGGAGGGCCTTCAGTGACAGTTTCCTCTGAAGGCATGTCCAGCGTGCCTGCCGCCCCTGTATAGGGTGATGCCCAGTCTGCAGGCTCATGTACACCCTTGATACTTTGTGATGATCTTGGAGCTAGAGTGGAATCCGGGAATCCTTGGCGTATAGGGGAGCTACAGCCCTCTACAAGAGTAGGTGAGGTCACCAGAGGTGTGGGCAGAGGGGGAAAGGCTGGGATCTGTCTCAAGACAACCACCCTTGAGCTGCCAGTGGAGGTGGAAGGGTTGAAAGGCACAGTAGAAGGGATGGGAGCCGAGCTGGGAAAATGAAGTGGTCCAAGGCGGAGAAGCAGAGGGTTTCAAGGAGGGAGTGACCAGGAAGGCCTGCTGAAGCCAAGCATAGAGGTTGTGTGGAGCCTGCTGGGATTCCTGCTTGCTGTTCTTGTTTGTTAAATTTTACCCAGATCATGGAAATTATAAATCCTGTGCTATGGAGATGAGTCTTATTTTTCTTTTTTCCAGTTATTTTCTTCATAGTCGTAGAATATTACGTGATCATTAAAAAACATTTGAGGAAAAAGTGGAAAGAAAAATTTTAAATGTTTAATTTCCACCCTTTCTAAACATCAGATGTTAACATTTTGGTATATTTTCTTTCAGTGGCTTTCAGTGGGTTTTCAGTGGTTTGGAGCTTTTAAAATGGCAATGTTAATTATACTGTATATATATATACATTTGTACACATTTTAACATACTACAAGCATCAAGCTATGATGCTTGTAGTATGTTAAAACATGGCAAAAAAAATTCCTTCAGGCTGGTACAAAGTTCAGAACCCACCTTTTAATTCAATCGTCTTCATGATATGACTCCTTTTGTTATATACCTTTTCACTGCTTGAGGTCAGGTACTGAGAGTGCTGCTTGAGGTCGTATGTACTGAGAGTCGTATGTAAATTTGTGCCCACAACTGTCTTCATCTTGTATTTCTAATGGTAACAGGTTTTGCCTCAAGTATTTTGATGCTAAAATACTAAGTGTACAAATGTTCAGAACATTTATGCTTTCACAATTGTGCCTATGAATATAAAAGTACCCTTTTTATCCTGCTTGACGCTGCTTATTCCCTTAAACTGTGCTTTGTCTGACATAGCCACTCACGCTTTTTCTTTTGTTTGCGTTTACCTGGTATAGCTTTGTCTACCCTGGGGTCGTTTAATTTTAGGGGAGGCTCTTGTGTTAATTTAATCCAGGAACTATTGTCTTCTAACAAGGGAATGGCAAATGCTTACATGTATTGTCCTAATCATTTTGGGTGGCCTCTTGTCATCGTTTTGTGTTTTCTGCATTTCCTTTCTTTTCTGACTTTTGAGCCATAACTGATGATTTCTTTTACCTTCTGCAGTGATTTGGAAGGGAGACATCTTGTTTCTCACTCCACTGATCTGCGTTCTGTTGCCTCCAATGAATGTTTTAATTTGTCTCCTCGGTCGGTTTGTAAGCGGCTCTGCTTATCTCAGCCTAGCCCTGCTCATCTCCTGGAGGTGACATCCTCTGCAGAATGGTTTTAAAGGCCCTTTGTTGATTTTTTTTCTTTGTTTGCTCACTCTGGGAAGGGAGTCAGGCATATGGAGCAGGACCGCTGAGAGACTCTCCTGGAGGAGAGGCCCTGTGTTCCTGCAAGACAGAGGGGTCATCCAGGCTCTATAGCCAGAGGGGGTGTGTGTCTGGCAGTGCTGCCCGGGGAATCCCCAGCAGGAAGTGCCGGGGCCCTTGGTTGAGAAAAGCGACCTGAGCAGACCCGGTCCCAGCTGGCAGGAATGAACTCTCTTCCGAGAGAGGGTCCCAGGACTGAGGGACCAGAGTGGGGTGGTGGTGCCTGAGCTGGCAGGGTCCTCGTTCTGGCCTAGACAGGCGGTTCAGGGTCTATCAGTCTAAAGGTGTGAAAATTCTGGGTGTGTGAACTATTCTTTATTTTTTGCTATTTAGGGCCACACCAGTGGCATACGGAAGTTCCCAGGCTAGGGGTTGAATTGGAGCTATAGCTGCTGGCCTATACCACAGCCACATCAACTGGGGATCCAAGCCGTGCCGGTAAACTACATCGCAGCTCACAGCAACACCAGATCCCCGACCCACTGAGCGAGGCCAGGGGTTGAACCCGCATCTTTGTGGATACTAGTCAGATTCATTTCTGCTGCACCACAATGGGAACTCTGTGAATTTTTTAAATATACCTTTTTTTTAGGACCACACCTGCAGCATATGGAAGTTCTCTGGGCTAGGGCTCAAATCAGAATTGCAGCTGGGATCCGTGCTGTGTCTGTGACCTATGCCACAGCTCACAGCAGTGCCAGATCCGAGCCCACTGAGCAAGGCCAGGGATTGAACCCTCATCCTCATGGATACTAGTTGGATTTGTTTCTGCTGTACCACAGCAGAACTCCTTAAAATATGCTTTTTAAGACTTGTAAATGAAATTTCATTGAGGGCTTTCTTGGGACTTCCATTTATTTACTCTCTTAACCAGGTTTCTTTACCATGAATTGTATATTAAAACTCTCCACAGGAAAAAAAAAGAAAAAGGAATTCCTGTCATGGCTCATTGGTTAATGAATCCGACTAGGAACCATGAGGTTGCGGGTTTGATCCCTGGCCTTGCTCAGTGGGTTAAGGATCCGGCATTACCGTGAGCTGTGGTGTAGGTTGCAGACGTGGCTCGGATCCTGCGTTGCTGTGGCTATGTGCCGCGGGTGTGGCCCTAGATAGGGCAAAAAGACAAAAAAAAAAAAAACCTCTCCACAGGGCAATTAACAGCTTTAAATGACTTGTTTAAATGTAAACACTCTGGCTTTTTTTTTTTTTCATTTATGCAAAATAGTTGCTCCTCAGGACCCCCTAAGACAGAGGTGGGAGGCCAACATCACACCCACAGGCAGGAGAGAGCTGGGGCCTGGGAAAGGGAGGGTGGGGCTAGACTACCACCAATGATGCTCTGCCTGACAAGGCAATGCTTTCCTAAGAGTGGCCACAGGTCAAACACTAGCTGGTGATAAGGGGCAGTGCACGCAGTGGTCAGAGCTTTGACAGGGCCAGCCTGGCTTTTGCGCTTCCACGGAGGGTGGTGAGCCAAATAGCTGCTTAGGAGAGCGAGACCATTTCCACCAGACACCAAAGGCTGACACCTTACCAATACCAAGTTCCTTTAGAACCAGATCCTCTGGGAAGCCTTGGAACATTTCAGCCATAATAGAGAGGTAGCATCATCAGGGTCCAGACAAGCAGGTGCCAAGGAGGCCTTGGGGCTGGAACAAAGCCAGGCCCAGCCACTGGAGTCAAGATCAACACTCTAATCTCCCTGCTTCTCCAGGCCCACATGATCACAGTGGCAACTGTCAAGCCCTGGGAGCACCAGGTGAGGACACTAAGGTCCAGAGATGTAGGTGAGGTGTCCATGTTCATTCAGTGGGCTGATTCCAGTTCCTTACAGTGTTTCAACATATTTTGACCCATTTGCTTTTCTTCTGTGAGTTGGTGTAAACCCTTTGACTCAGGGGTTAAGGTCCAAACCCAACACATGAGAGAGAGAGGGAGGAATGGAGAGGTGTTCCCCTGTCAGAGTTAGTCATTCCTCTTCTGTGTTTTCAGTGCTCTCTGCTCATCCCTCCATCATACCATTTATCTGGCGGCACTGGAATTACCTGTCTCTGTTTGCCTTCCTCACAGCAGTGAGTACCTAAGAGCAGGAACTTTGTGCTGTTCTTTTTATACAGTTAGGCATACATGAATTTTGTTAATGAATGTTGACGAATTCACAGCTCTCCACTCACTATAAATAGGTTACTGTGGCTTGGTTCTATTAAATGTGCAATCTTTCTATGATCAATTAATTAAAAATTTTGTTCTTCTGAAGGTTAATTCCTGAAAAACTAGACTTGGCTCAGCATACGATGCCTGTGCGGAGTATGGCTGCTTGGGCCACACTGCTTCATAGTACCCCTTGTGTCAGCATGCTCTAATTGCAGGCAAAGGGTCTCAAAAGTGGGTCTTTCAAGCTTTTGTGAAGGAAAAACATTTTCACTGAATGAATGCATCAGGTTTCTGAAATACACCAGCCTCTGCCTCCTTTGCCCTCACTCTGCTATCCCAGATTCCATAGTTGGAATCATAGCTACTCAGATTTGACATGAGATTAGGTTGGCAGTATTTATAAGATCCCAGTTTGGCTCACCTGCTGGGCTACAGGTAAGGTAGCATCTATAAGGAAACATCATGAAATGGCCATGTTAATTTTCACATTTCCTGTTTCTGTACTCCATGTTCTTGGTAGATTGGCTAACCCCCTAAGGACAGGGACTGTCTCATTCACTCTCATCTCTCCAATGCCTGGCTCAGGGCTCAACACAGAGTAGGTGGCAGATGCTGTTCTGGGAATGTCTAAGAATTGGCATGTCAGAGCCTTGGTGTCAAAAATGATCAGGTAAATGAGACCTGGCTGGTAAACTGCTCTGAAATCTCTACAGCTCTACTTTCTAAGGCCCAGTGATTCTAAGCATCGATGCCTTTATTCTGATTTCTCAATTTGGTCTTATACTTCAGAAGTCACCATTCCACTCTGCTGCATTCAGTGTGTATGGACACACATTAATCATTACTAGGGTCAGTGACCAGATGAACCCTTAACATTCCATTACGAAGTGTTTGTCATTTCTCATTAGTGTTACGTTTATAATCCCTATGGACTTATTCCCTATACAACTTGTCAAAGTCTGCATGGCCTTGCCAACCCATCAATTTATCCTTCCAGAACTGTGGAGGGCATCTGGAACCCTAATATGACTTTCCAAAGAAGACGCAGTATAGCACCATGATTTCTTTCATCTTCTATCATCTAGCACATCAAAAATCCCCCTTTACTCATCAAAGGACTCTCTCATAGCTGCGAAAGTTACCTCCCCACTGCCTCACATCTTTCACAGAACTGCAGGTGCCGCATCTGTATCCCTCTCCCTTCCTGCCTTTGTTTTCCATTGTTATTAGAAGCGTAGCCATGGAGAGAAATCTGGTGGTCAGCGGCAACTGCAGCCATTAGAAAGACAGATTTTTCCTCTAATCAGCCTAAAGAGAATGGGGTTCAGCTTCCAGTTCCTACAGTTTGCAGAGAAATAGGCAGAACGAATTCAAGGCGGCAAGTCCAGAAAAATCCCCTTTTGTGAGACAAGCTCTCTGCACAGGAGGGGGCCACTGATTGACAGGTGCTGCATCCATAAAGGGCTATGGGATCTGCAGTGACCCCAACTCGGGCCCTCCCAGCAGTCACTCTAGGAGGCAGCCACTCAGGGGTGTCACTAGAGAATCATGGACCAAAGATAAGACTGCCTGCCTCCCAGAGTACAGAGAAAAGGTCTCAGCCCAGGGGGCAAGACTTATGCCTCCTCCCTCACAGAAAAAGCCCTCCTAAGCTTTTTGCCTGAATTGGGGCACTGCAGCTGTGCTTGGCATCTGTGCCTCCTGGCAGCTTATGCTGCCTGCTGCTTGACACAGGCAGCAGTTCTTGTAGCAGACCTACCACCCTTCTACTGCCTAGAGGTTTTGTGAAGACCAAATGAAAGTCCATGCACATTCTCTAAAGAGCAAAGAGCACTGGTAGGCATGCTGGATGGTAGAGCTAGATGGCCACACCCTACACAAGCTCTGGCTTTGGGCATATTTGACGAGCATGGCCCATACTGCAACAAAATGCCCAAACTCAGTGATATGCCCCAAATTGGTAGTTGCAGATTTCATGTCCCTTTCTTTGCCTACAAACTTTTGTGGGCCAACATTTGTTATCCAAAGGTTTTCTCAACCCTTCTTTCCAAACATCTGTTTCCTACTGAAACCCTGTTCTCTATTTCGGGAGCCCTAGAATAAATACATCACTGGTATAGCCAGCCCTGTTCATTTGGTCACAGCTTTTCTCTGCCTTCCTTCCCCACCGTGCCCTTCAGAACCTCTCCAGATGGTACTCACCCTTGAAGACCAAGCAGAAAATCTCTCCACAAGCTGACCCACAAATTACCTCGCCCTCCTTCAAAATAAGGTGTTGGATTCCTGCTGACCCAGAACTAGGGAGGCAGTAATCACTGTGGTTAAGAGCAGGTTCTGCAGTCAGACCGCACACCTCCTACTGCCTGTGTGACCTTGGGCAAGTTACTTGAAGTTCCTGAGCCTTGCTTTCCTCAGTTATAAACCAGGGATAATAATGGTAGATTTGTTATGCATATAAAGGGCTGAGCCCAATGCCTGATGCACTGTAAGCACACATAAAGGAGGGTTAGTATGGTCCTAAGAATTTTCTTTATATGTTGCCGTGTAAGGCCATAACAACCCAGGAAAAGTAGATTTTATTGCCCCGGATGAAGAAAATGAGGCTCAGAAAGGTTAAAGCACTAGCCCAAGGCCACATATTTGGTGATGAAGCAAAGATTCAGAGTGGGGTCTGTCTGGTTAGGACCCACAGCTTTTCCACCGCTGTAGTCAACCCACCCTAGCAGGCCTCCTGTGGTTACTTCAGCCCTTGTTCCTTGGTTCACTTTTCACATGGGCATCAGTCCTCTCCCCAGCCAGACTCTGGGCTCCTCTAGAGCAAGGTTTCTCAAAATGCCCCCATCACTGCTATGCACCATTCAGCAGCGTCTGTTGAGTGAACAAAAGAGGGAAGGGAAGGGGATTTCCTGTTGTGGCTCAGTGGTTAACGAATCCGACTAGGAACCATGAGGTTGCGGGTTCGATCCCTGGCCTCGCTCAGTGGGTTAAGGATCTGGCATTGCCGTGAGCTGTGGTGTAGGTCGCAGATGCAGTTCGGATCCCGTATTGCTGTGGCTGTGGCGTCAGCCAGTGGCTGGCTACAGCTCCGATTAGACCCCTAGCCTGGGAACCTCCATATGCCGCGGGTGCGGCCCTAGAAAAGACAGAAAAAAAAATAAAAGGTGTGAAGAGATGGGAAAAATGTATTTCAAAACCAGATTCTATCCCAAAGAACCTTATTCTGGCACTGAAGTCCCTGGAATTTGAGGGCCTCTCAATGGAACTAGGGGTGAGCCCACCTCTGGGCTCTTCCTCCACTTCAATCCACTCACCACGCTTTGACCCAGGATATCTGACCATGTTTCTTTCCTTACAAAACACTCCCAGGGATCTCTGTACTTCTTGTTGGACTAGAAAGGAGTTTGGTTCCAACATGCTCTGTTAACGTGTCTTCACTGAGCTTAACATGTATTTCTTTGATCCAGAGGCAAACTTTTGGAAAAGAGATGGTCAAAGATAGTAATGATGTGCTTCTTCAGAGCTGTGCAGTGAAGGGACCATGGCCACATTCTCCAGTGACTATACTATGGTTTCTGAATTTATGTCCCTTCATTTTTAAAGTAAAAGTGTATGTAAATTGCTGTAAACACCAAGATCAGAATGTCAGAATTTCAGGATAAACATGAGAGAACAATGCCCATTTTGCTGGTTGGCTCTTTGTCCCAGGGAAAGAACTGCACATTTGTTAATGAGACAGGAGAACATGAAAGATGGTGAGGTGTGCCCAAAGTTGCTCAGACCCTACGTTTTGGTGTAGACACACTTAACCATATGAAACTGTCCTTTAAACTTCTTCAGGGACCAAGGGAAAATGAGGAATGGGGCAGTAGAACTGTAGAGAAGACTGTTGAGATTTTTTTCAATGAAAGAACACCTGAAATCTTACTTAGTCACCATGTTTTGAGTGCTCAAGACTCAGTATCTTGATCAAGGCCAATGGGTGGCAGAGTTGCTCTGACCTTGTGTATGTCTGACTCCTGTGCAACATCTTTCTCCTACAGCACAAGGCTCTCATTTCCCTGAAGAATCCTGGAGTCCAAGAGACTAAGAGTTATTGGGTCATCTGTTATAAGCACCCTCTAATCATCCTCTTCTTCAACTTATTAGCAGAGGTCAAGACGTGTGCATAATTCAGTTAGCTAATTTGTTTATTCATCATATGCTTATATAAATGGCTTAAAATCTTTCTTAGTATCCTATTGGCAAGAAAATTGGGGTCACATCAAGCTAATTCATGAGCTTATATTTGCAAGTGTTTTCAATCATGGATTTTTTTTTTATTTTAATTTTAATTTTTTTTTTTTTTTTTTTTTTTTTTTTTTTTTTTTTTTTTTTTTTTTTTGCTTTTTAGGGCTGCACTCGCAGCATATGGAGGTTCCCAGGCTCGGGTTCTAATCGGAGCTATAGTTACTGGCTTACACCATATCCACAGCAGTGCCACATCTGAGCTGTGTCTGCAGCTGATACCACAGCTCACAGCAATGCTGGATCCTTAACCAACTGAGCGAGGCCAGGGATCAAACCCGCAGCCTCATGGTTCCTAATCTGATTGGTTTCTGCTGCGCCACAACAGGAACTCCCATCAATCATGTTTTAACTGGTAGTAAATCTTTCACTTGATTTATCTGAAAATTTTTGTTCTTCTTCTGGTTGCCCCATCTTATAAGAATTTATGAGCCCCTTCTGATAACAGCAGCAGCTAAATAAAAAGAAACAAGTGAAGTTAATTTTAATAATATCATTTATTTAACCCAGTGTATCCAAAATGTTATTTTAACCTGTAATCATTATTGGCATTATTAATGAGCTAGTTTACTCTTTTTATACTTATTTTTCAAAGTCTGGTATATATTTTATATTTACATCTCAGTTCAAACTGGTTGTATTTCGAGTGCTCAGTAGCTGTAATTATATGGACAACATAAATATAAATAGATATAAATAGGCATTTGCCTTTTCCTATTTCATTTGTTTCTATTTCAACTTTAAATTTAGGTTTTGCATTAGGATTGGATCATAAAAGGCTATGATCAAATGAAAATGTGCCCTTTGGATAACTTAGTAAACTTAGCAGCAGTTTAGGACAGTGGAAAGAACGTGCTTTAGGAGTTATAAAATCTGGGTTCTCAACCTCTCCACTAACTGGGCCTTTGGCCAGTGGCAACCCTCAGCCTCCCTCATCTTCTTTCTTCATGTTAAAAAAGAGATGATGGCTTATGATTATTAACTGTCTATTTCTTAAAAAGCTCTGCTTATAGCACACACCCTTTTCAGGGTTTCTGCAGCTGTTTCCTCTTTCCAGTCAAAATTTTTGTATGATGGGGCTTAGCCCACACTGGAGTTGTGTTCCCTGTGCCCAGCTCTGTGCCTGGCACAGTTTAGGCACAAGAAATGTTTGTTGAATGAATGAGAATCCAGTTCTTCTTTGGGGAAATCCTGGGCCTCGATTTTGCCAGAATTACTATATCAACCTTAGCAATTAATTACACTTTCATTTCCTTTCTCAAATCAGCCTAAAATCCTGATAATCTAAGCCTTCTGAAGGATACTAGCTGGGATTAGAAACCATTTCCTGATCCTGTTAGCAAAGGAGATGGTGCTCAGCTATAGGCATGGCTGCCTAGAGACCCCCGCAAATGGCCTCCCTCTTATTACATGCTGTTCTGATGCTGAGGAGAGTTAATTAATGACTCTAAATAAGAAAACAATCAAATCTGTCTGCAGTCATATGAATCAGAGCGGACCCAGATGGGGAGCCAGTCCTTGGCCTCCAAGTGCCCTCAGGAAAAGCAATAGCAGCCTTTGCTCCAAACTTCAAAGCCCTGTGAAATTCCAACCTAGAATGGGGAGGAATTGCTCAAAATGGACTGGAGACCCAACATGATGTGAAGCAGATTCTGTAAAGGCCAGGCCCCCCATCTGGGTGTTGTGCACACTGAGGTCTAGGGAGAGGAGAAAAAGCAAATCTATTTCACTCTACTCTCTTTAGGCACCCAAACCTATAGCTAGGAGTTCTCAGACACAGGCCCTGTGTGTATGTGGCAGGATTGGGGCAGTTGGCACTGCCACCTTGGGAAGACCCAGAGGATATGTGTGGCCTGAAGTCCATCAAGGCCCAAATCTGCTTACCTTCAGGATTCCTGCAGGACTCCTGCAGCCACATATGAAGGTGGAGCATTGGTTGTGATGACATGAGGCAGGAATGTGATGTTTCCCTGAGATTATTTGAGGCTCTCAGCAGTAAAAACTTTTGGTATTAGAATCTTTGCTGTGAAAAATTTTGAGAGTGGGAATAGGTGGAAGGAGCCTCTTAACTATATCCAGATGTCCTCAGCACTGGAACAGGTTGCTAGCAAATAAAGATAAGCCCGATTTTTTTTTTAGCTCTATATGTACTCTGTTGAATAATAATAGTGTCCTCAGAGGTTTTTTTTTCTCTCTATTCTTGCAGGTTATTAAAACATATTTTGTTTCATGCAGACTTGACTTCCTGTGAAACTGTTCCACTCTAGAAAGAAAAGCCCTGGGCCACTGACCATAAGGGTCATCTACTTCCATTTCCACTTCTTTGGTAGTCAAGCTCAGGTAACAAGTCCTTTGTCAGGTTAAGATGTAAAGTATGTGGCAACATCCTTGCCGCATTTGGAAGGACTCTTTGTGATTTATGTCTGAATCTTAGTTAGTCCCCAGTCCTCTTCCTCCAAAATTTAGTTAGAATCTCATAGAGGACAGTCCAGTGCTTCAGTTTTTCTTCTATAATCACAGTAGGGAAAAATAGTGGTAGGAGTTTGAGATCCAGGTTAGAACCTAAACTCTGCTTCTTCTGATCTGTATAACCACAGGCAAACCCCTTTTCCTCTCAGAGCTTCCTTTCCTCATCTTGAAAGTGGGAATAACAACACCACCCACCTCATAGGACTATGAGGATTAAATACATTCTTACATGTGAGGAGCCTGACTCAGAAATGTTTCTTCTTATTATTAGCTTATAATTCTTTAAATAGGAATTGCTGATGGGTTCATTCTAAGTGATGCAGTAGACCTTCTACAGCTATGTTTTCTCCTTTCCATTTTTTTTTTTTTGTCTTTTATTTTAGGGCTGCACCAGCAACACATGAAGGTTCTCAGGCTAGGGGTCCAATCAGAGCTGTAGCCACTGGCCTATGCCACAGCTACAGCAATGCCAGATCTGAGCTGCGTCTGCAGCCTATACCACAGCTCCCAGCAATGCTGGGTCCCCAACTCACTGAGCAAGGCCAGGGATTGAACCTGCGTCCTCACCGATGCTAGTCAGATTTGCTTCTGCTGAGCCACAATGGAAACTCCCTCCTACACAGAGGCTGTGTTCTCAGAGCTTGCTTCTACTCTGTGCCGCCAAATTCTGCCTTTCCATTAGTGGGGCTGAGGCCAGTGCTCCAGAACCCTGGACAGCTCTACTCCCCAGCTACTACAGGGCTGCCCTGAGGGAGCAGGAAGGACTTGGGAGATTTTTCCAGAAGGGCTGCCATGGGAACTTAGAACCTAAAGGCTGCAGTCTCATTCCCAGCATGTGTACCAGTTGCATACATGCTCAGGTTCTTCAACATGACCAGCCCTCCTGGAAAATTATGAGAGGAAACCCGTTTAACTCCCTAAAATTTACCAAATCTTCAGGGCCTTTCCTTCGCTCCTGTGAACCCTAAGGTTTTTTTTTTTTTTTTGAGCCTAAGAAGAACAAATACCACCCACATCTTCCTGTATCTTATGATATATAATTTCTTTGGCTTCAGTACAAGGATTAAACATTCTTGATTAACCTCAAGTGAAAGTAAGAATGAAGAAAGGTTTTATAAGACAGAAATTCATGCATGAATTAAAAACATAATGTTATTGCCTGAATGTAATGTTAAGTGACATTTTCTAATCAGGATAAACAGGTAGTTCAATTTATGAGATAATTTAGTTTTTCGCTCTCCAATGCAAAACAACACACATAGGCAGTCACCTGAACAGCCAAGGAAGAGATTAAGTCCTATTTTTACTTTATGATACTGAGTCACATAGTTCAATGCAAATCACACTAATGCCAAAGTAAGAACAATACCAGGTATTTAAATATCTCTTTTCTTTTGGGGAGCTCTAAAGAATTCGTAGCTGTGTGAAATCCTTTCAGAGCAACTCCAAGAGAAGAGACACCTGTCACTTGATGGGCATTTAAGACGGAGCATGCCTCATCCGTCTCATCTCCCCTACTCCCATCATTAGGCCTGGAGGAGCCAGGATTTGCCAGTTCTTTGCATTTAGTAATAGCTTCCTCATATCTGCATTTTCTGGGCCATATTGTTGATAAGGAATAAGAAAGCTTATGTTTGAAAAATAGGTTTTTGACTAATTTAGTGATTTAATAATGAGGAAGAGAGTAGGATAAAAGTAGAATAGGAAGAAAAGGGAGAAAGGAATTGAAGGAGAGGAAAAGATAGGACATATGCTTAAACCTTCTTGAGCTTGATAAATATTTTTCCTGCATTTTCCTCATAAACAAACTTGATGCCCACCCCTAATAGGATGGAACCTTGAACAAAGGCCTTTAGACCCTCTTTAAATATTTCCATATGTGAGGACAGTGGCAGTTCCATTCCTTGAAGGAACTGTGTACAAGAACATCAACTCAGGACTCCACAGGCAGGTAGGGAGCCACTAAATAGAAAGGTTTGTGCTTTTTACCTAACAATGTCCACCTCCACCTTGAGCTTTCACACCTTGGGCAGTGTTAGCTGCCAAATTGCAGGTTGGTTTCACTTCTTCCCAGCAGAGGTCGCTGTGGATACTTGTGGAGACTGGTGGGGCAGGGCTGGGCTGGATGGTAGCTCTACTGTTTGGTAACTGTTCTTCCTATAGTTCCACTGGCCAGTCTGGCCTCTCAGTGTATGGGAAAAGTCTCAGGTGGGGATTATCTCAAAGCCACACAGCATCTTTGCCATAAAAGTGCTGTGAAATGGAGGTCACTTAGTGGGAATGGCAGGTTTCAGAGGGCTATCCTCATCCTCTAGGGATATCTACCCATAGTAATATCTTTGTGACACACTTGTGTCCTCTCTACAAGTGTACCTGGTATTACTGAGAGACCACCTGTGAGTGACCTGCTGCTCCAACCCCATGGCCCTTCCAGATAGAGGTCAAAGTGACAAGAGTTGTCTTGCCATGCAGTCTTGCACCCATATCATAAGAACTCTCCTGGAGTTCCTGTTGTGGCATAGCGGAAACAATCCGACTAGTATCCATGAGGACAAGGGTTTGATTCCTGGCCTTACTCAGTGGGTTAAGGATCCGGGGTTGTCATGAGCTGTGGTGTAGGTTGAAGATTCAGCTCAGATACCACATTTCTGTGCCTGTGGCATAGGTCAGCAGCTGTAGCTCTGATTCAACTCTTAGTCTGGGAACCTCCATATGCTACAAGTGCAGTCCAAAAGGCAAAAAACAACCCCCCCCCCAAAAAAAAAGCCACTCTGCTTAAGAGCTCCCCAGCTGCACTTGTCAGCCTATGATGGCAGGGAACAGATTTCTGGTCCTCAGGCTGTACACTGCAGCAGGATAAGGTTTCTGAGGGATGGGAAGGGCAGGGCACTGGTGAGGATGTTAAGGTGAGACCCAAGGCACCAAAAGGGCCTAAGAGGGCTCTGCTTACTTGTGAGGTCCCACTCTCTGGGCCACACCACATCCACATGACCTGAAGCTACCTTTACCCGGGGCATCCACTAGGACTTTAGGTCATTACTGTGACTTGAGAGTTGAAGGGTGACTACTGCCCCCCCCCCCAAATCTGAGGCCAACAGTAATTCATTCTTTTCACACACAGCCAGCCAGGTGCACAAGCTCACTATGACACACACGTGAACACTAGAGTGCACACTGGCACCTCACCAGTCATACACATTCACACTCAAACTCTGACCCACACCATCACCCATGCAAACATTACACGGTGACACATACACACACACAGGTCCAAATTTGACCTAACATGGCTGATGGAGTGGGGTTGGGAGGGTTAGTCAGGATGATCCTACGCACCCTGGCTCACTTACGCCTCGAACCTTGGGTCCCTTCTGCGAGGCAGAACCCCTTGCCTGTCCATGTCCTCATGGTCCCAGGTCTTGAACGCCCCACAGAAGGGACCCTGTTACCATCGCACAGCACCTGGAGGCGGGACCCGCGGGGGTGGGAGTTGGGGCGCGGAGAGAAGGGTGCGGGGGTATATAGTGCCCTGCCCCGCACAGCCTTCTCCTCCCTCGGGATTTTCCATCCCGGCTCGCGCGGGCCCGCGAGGAGCGAGCGCGCTTTGTCTCCTGCCTGGCTTCTGTCACGCTTCCGCGCCGCGCCCGAACCCCCCCCGCCTTCCTCGGCCGCGCCCCCCGCCCAGCCCGTGGCGCAGGCCCGCCAGTGCGGCGACCGCGGCTTTGTCCTCCCGCGGATGCTGGGGCCGAGCTTGAAAGCCCTGTACCCAGAGCGATCGCCTCGTGCCTGGGACATAGGTGTCTGTAGCCGGATCTGAGGCACACACTGCTCGGAGCTGAACAGTCCGAGGGTCTATGGCCGCGGTGGGCGTCTACCTGGAGCTCCAGGGTGCCCGAGAGGGGACTAGGGCTGTCCCGCCCAGCACGTGCCCATCCGGGTCTGGCTCCCCGATGCAGTACAGGAGCACGGGCTCAGGGGTGGGGCGGGGAGGGTAGTCTCGACTTCGGGCCCCTGGCCTGGATCTAGGTAGAGAGGGCCAGGGCCGTCAGGCGTGGGAGGGGAGAGGTAAGGGAGGTCTCTCAATCCCTCGTACTTCTCCCCACTGCACACCTCACCCCCAGGCCACTCTGATATTAGGCGCGGGGCCCAGATCGCAAAGGACCCCGACAACCCGTCAGTGCTTTCCGGTACCGGCGACTCCTAACAGGGTAGGGAGGGGTCTCCCAGCCCTTACCCTCACATTTCATTTTCCCCAACCCCCCATAACCAAGGCGGGTCCAACTGGGAGGGGTGGGTGAGTCCTCAGTCTCCATCTTCATCCCTTTTCCTCTCTTTAAAAACCCTAAGCTTCAGCAGAGGAATGAGTAGGGGGATAGGTTTTCCTGACATCCCCAAACAGCCGTTCCTCAATAACCCCAGAAGATTCTGAGAAGAACAGGAGGAGTCCCGCTGTTTTATCCATCCTATCCAGACTCTTTATAACCTCAAGGAGCCGAGGTGTTGTGGGGAAGGGTTCCCCTTACTCTGAATCTTTCATCTCAAGACACTCTCCCATTCTCAATCCAGGCAGCCTCGACTTCAGGCACTGGAGGAGAGAAGCTCCAAGCTCTCAACCCCCTCTCACGAGGAATGGATGGAGGGGCAGGTTCCCAGCCTTCTACCTTCAAGCTCAAGAGTCCTCTTCACCATAAGACAAAAACTAACCAAAGCTGCTCCGATCCCAGGCGCCGGGCCACAGTCAGCAGCTCTCCAGGACAATGGTCTTGAGGGCGGTGAGGACAGGTCCCATCAACTCACCAGGCCCCCTCATGTCTCAATTCATTCCCTCCCCAATAAAACAAAAGCGAATGTGAAAGCACCGACCTCAGAGAGGTTGGAGGGCGGTCTGCAAGCTCCTCCGAGCTCTTCACGGCTCCAGCTTCTAGGCGATGCCTCTCGCGACGGCGACGGCGCGGCAGCAGCGGCTGCGACCGCGGCTCTCGCAACCGGAGCCTCCCTCGGACTCAGCACCTGGAGCGGCGAACAGCTCCGCGCCTCATTCCGATAACCCCGCCTCCTCCGCCCCTCCGTAGCCAATGGCGACCCTGGCCACGCCCAGGAGACCGCCCATTGCGGGGGGTGCAGTCCCGGCTCCCTGCGGCCCCGCCCGCGGGTTCCTCGGTCTTTCTACCCGGACCACATACCCTAGAGACCGCCGGAGTTTTTCGCGCCGCCTTCTGGAAGGTGTAGTCCTTTAAGGACGCAGAGTGGGCTCAAGTCGCGGGCAGGTAACCAGAGATGGACTGCATTTCCCAGGATGCATTGACTAAGCGGAGGCGCTGAGGAGGGCGGGAGGACTGTTTCTATAGCAAAGGCGACTGGTTGGGGGTGGTTTGGACCGGCCGCGGGACCCTCGAAGGATTGTGCATGATTTCGGGCGGCCTTTTAGGAGGCCGTTTCTATTCTTGTTTGCCCTCGGTCCCCACCCCAGGACTCTGGGCTTCAGTTTTTGTCTCTGGAAAGAAGGGCATGGAGCCGTTTTCCCACTCACAGTCCGCGGTATTAGGGCAATCCTAGACCAAGCTCCTTTGGTTTGCCCAGAAAAGGTGAGAGAGGAAGGAGATCTTCGACTTGAGAGTGGAAGGGGTGCTTTCTGAGCCTTATCCCTTTATTTTTGCCTTGATCTTGAAATTGTGCAATTTGTTTTTGGTCATTTTCCTTGGGCCATCAAGGGCTTCCTGTCCGGGTGACTCCTTCACCCCCCCCCCCAATACCTCAGCATCTCTCGCAGCACAGCCAGGGGGTGCCTTTCCTGCTTATAAATCTTTCACCCGGCTTCCCGTTGCCACCAGAATTAAACTCACTTTTTTCAGTATTAATGTATAAAGGCTGGTAAGCGTTAAGCACACGTTCTCTCCCCGGGATTCTTACCCACTCCACTCAGCTAACCTCTCACACTTTTTAGGCCCCAGCCTAGACGCTGCCTCCTCAGGGAAGTGTTTCCAGAGGCCCGGCTCAGCATGAAGTACCTCACCTTGTGTTTAAGCAGCACCCTTTACTTGCCCTGTTATGTTTCCATGTTTGAGTATCCATCTTCCATTCTAGATTGTAAGATCCTCATAGCAAGGACTGTATTATTCATATTTACAGTCCAGCACCTACAGTGTCTAGCACATGGTTTTGTGTGTGTGTGTTTATATATATATATATTTTTTTTTTTCCTTTTGGTCTTTTTTAGGGCCACACTCGGGGCCTGTAGAGGTTCCCAGGCTAGGGGTTGAATCGGAGCTTCAACTGCCAGCCACAGCCACAGCAACCAGATCCGAGCCACATCTGCAACCCATTCCGCAGCTCACGGCAGTGTGGGATCCCTAACTCACTGAGCAAGGCCAGGGATCAAACTTGCACCCTCATGGATGCTAGTTAGATTCGTTTCCACAAAGCCATGACAGGAACTCCTCAATAGATATTTGTTGAATTGAAAATGAGTGTACTGGAGTTAAATTTTACTCACACTTCCATGATCTTGCTATCCTAAGGTTAGGTGTTTCCCACTGCTGAAAGCATTCAACTAAAGGGATGCAACCCCCTTGAAGAAATGTTCATGTCATTCATACAGTGGATTGGAATTTGGGCTGATTGCTTTGAAGACTTTTCCAATTCCATGTTGCTAGAGAGTGATAGATTCATGCCGTTTATTCCTTGGAAGTTCTGTCAGTTCTCCTCTAAATGTCATTAGTTCTTTTTGTTCCTCTATTTCTAGCTATTGGCCCTTCTATGTCTAAACATCCTACCTCCCACTCCATTTCTGGGAAAGATCTTCTGCTCCTTTCAGGTATGAAGTAAAGACAGTCTGAGATCTCTGCCCTTCTTTTAGCCCTCTGTTCAGTGTCATAGAGCCCTGGTGGTGATATCCTACCTTGCTAGGTAGCATCTTTTCTGAATCTTTCCTCACTCAGTTCCCAAATGTTGGTCAGATGGTCCAGTTAATCCCACACATGCTTCATATGTCACGTCATCCAGAAATTTTTGGATTTATTTTAGCTAAAGCATTTTTGGGAGAATGCCTTAATAATCAGAAACAGTTAATTCATGGCCAAAGAAGTAACCAGGGAAGCTATTACTCTAAACCTGATTCGAATAAAAAAGACGGACCCTGAGACAACTCTGCCATTCTTGAGTTAATGACATCCGGGGAGAGAAGGCCAGAATGGGGAATGAGTCAAGTGGATTGCATTTAAGGAAGAACTAAGGACTTCTAAAAGGCATGGCAGAGGGGCTTTGATCCTCCTGGCTAAACCACGAGGAAAGGCCTTGGGGGCTGAGTAGACAGATGGAGGCCTCATTACTAAAGATGAGAAAACTGTAGGGAGGCAGGGGGCAGTAGGATTTGTGCTGACACATACTGTCTAATTCTGTGGATGCAGTGAGAGCGGAGGCTGTTGGAAAAGCGGGAAAGCAGAGGACTACACTGCAGGGCGGGCATCGGCAAAGTATCTGCAGAGGGCTACCAAAGAAGACCTCCTGGAGCCACAGTTGAAACTCTAGAGGTCAGTTTACCCTTCAAAAGTAGTGCTAATGTTTAGGAAATTGATGTAAGTAGGGTAAAAGTCAGGATTCCACGATTCTTCCTGAAAGCAGGGACTAAAATAGTATCGGCCCAGCCAAGCAGAGTCAGGAAACCTAGATTACAAATTCTGATTTTACCGCTGATTAGATGTGTGACCTGGGCTGCACGTGTTTCTTCCGTTGTAAAATGCTATTTATTGGTGGTAGGGAGCAGCTAATAAGGTGATGGTGGAGAAATTCAAAAGCTTTGTGACTTTGTATAAACCACCTTCTCAGATCTGCACTTGGCTTATTTGACGGTGTTGTAATGGAGAAATGAAATGCCTTATGTAAAGCAGTTTGTGAATATTACGCACTTAATGAACATTTGTCTGTTTTCACATTCTTCATGTGGATTCTCAGAAGCTGGCTTGATTGTGAATAAATAGGCAGGAAGCAATGTCCTGGGTAATTTGTGTTGAAATCCCCATTCTCTTTTGTATGAGTTGCATGATTTTGGTCAGGCATATGTTCAATATATTTGTTTTGTCATTTTCAAGGAGTAGCTTTAGAACAGAGAAGCTTAAGAAAAAGAAATTGTAGATGCTTCTAGTCTAGAACTGCAGAGGACTCCAGGGGAGCATTGAACTAGTCTCCTACCTTGTTAAAGGGGAAAAAGTCCTCAGTGAAGTTCCATAGACCCTCAGTAATGAGGGATTAACCAGAATGCTAAATCTCACACATAGGATTGGAGTAACCGGGCTGGCTCCTGAAGGGAGGCTAAGAAATAGAACTTTATTCTAAGGATAATGAAGGTTTTTAAAGAGATGTGCTTTTTTTTTTTTTTTTGTCTTTTTGCCTTATCTAGGGCTGCACCCGCGGCATATGGAGGTTCCCAGGCTAGGGGTCTAACAGGAGTTGTTGCTGCCAGCCTTTGCCACAGCCGCAGCAACGTGGGATCTGAGCCACGTCTGCAACCTACACCACAGCTTACAGCAATGCCGGATCCTTAACCCACTGAGCAAGGCCAGGGATCCAACCCACAACCTCATGGTTCCTAGTCGGATTCGTTAACCACTGAGCTACGACGGGAACTCCTAAAGAGATGTGCATTTTGAAAAGGGGTTGGGCCTATGTGGAGAATGACTGAAAGAAGACGAGGCTTAGATTTAGGTTGGCAGTCACTGCAGTGATCCAGCACAGTGTCTATGAATATGGGGGAAAGGAGTAGATCTGAGACTTATTAAGGAGGCAGAAATTCAGAGAACTTTGTGAGTGATGAGCTGAGGGTGTGGAGGAAAGTAGTGTGAGTCAAGGGTGGTGCCCAGGTGTCTGCCTTGGTAAGTAGGTGGATGGTGGTGCTTTTTCCCAATATATGGAATAGTAAAGGAGCAGGTTTAGGCAAGAAGAGGAGGAGGTGAATTTGAGGTGAGTGGGGCATCAGGCGAGATGTCCATTAGGTGATTTGGAGCTTTTCTTGGGACAGTGCCTTTCAAAGAAGAAGTAATCAAGGGGACTATTACCCTGAACCTAATTCAGACCAAAAAGACAAGAGCCTGAGAGCCTGTCATCCTTGAGAGATCCGATCTGGAGAAAGAAACTTAAGTTATTGAAGTATCAATATATGCATCATAACTTAAGTCATAGAAATGGAAGAAATCCTTTGGTAGAGAAGATGAAGGAGAAAACCAAAATCCTTTAGGAAATACCAACATTTAAGGGACAAGTAGAGGAAGAGTAGCCCAGAAGTAAAGGTGAGACTGGAAGGATGACAGGAAAAGAATGGTGTGCCAGTGAAGCCAAATGGAAGAAGTGAGGTGACATAGTGCAGAATGGTCTAGTAGACCACAAGTGCGCACCAAATTTAGCAACAAATAAGACACTGGCAATCATGGGGAGAGCAGGTTCCATGGAGTAGCAGGAGCAGAAGTCTGAGTAGGTGGGAGGTGGATATCTATAGCTCTTTTTAGTGGTTTGGAAGGGGAGGAGGGAGGAAACCATAAAGGATGTAGAGTTGGGAGGTAGTGTTGTTTTAAGTTAGCAGAGATTAGGATATTTCAAAGTGCTGATGGGTAAAAGCCAATATAGGGACAGTTGAGGGTACTGGAAAGAGAGGGATTGAAGAAGGAGTGAGGTCAGCAAAAGGATGGGAGATGGTGGGGTTCAGAGTGAGCCTCAGGCAGCAGTGGGGAGAGGAGGAGCTGGAGATGCAGGTAGGTCAGTGTGTCAGCAGGTAGGTAGGTAGTTGGGAGGTGGGCCTGGAAAGTGGAGGGAGTTCTCACACCCAATGGCCATCCTTCTTTTGTGATGGAAGGCAGTGGTATCTGCTCAGTGTGAGGAAGTGGGATTGTGTGGGAAGCTTGGAGAAAGAGGAAAATGTGCAAGATGGCTGCTGTGGAAAAGAGGAGGGAAAGCTAATAGCAACCTACAGAGACAGTAGGGCAGAGATGAGGACTTGCTGAGGCTGGAGGCCATGGGTTTGTGAGGGCACCGATCTATGACGCGTGGGCTTTCTTCAGCATCTCGTCAGCCCTGAGATATGCATGGAGAAGGTTACCAGGGAGGCTGATCCAGGGCTGGACTTTGCTAGACAAGGGAGACAAGGAGGCAAGAGAGTTAGAGATGCGGACAAGAGAGGTAGAAGTGGCAGTCCACCAAGAAGGAGGTGAAGCCAGGGTAGAGTGGACATATGGGAGGCACGGGGCTCTCTGGAGTGAGAGGATAGATGTGATGGGCAGGAAGGAAGAGCAGGGAGGGCAGGCATGCTGGTCAGAGATAGAGGAGCTATGGGCAGGGGCAGGGTAGCTGAAGTGGACAGAGGCAGTCATGGATTTGAAAGGCAAATTTGCTGGGTGGATCATTGGAGAGTCTTCCAGAAAGATGACTGCTTTGCAGGAGAGAAAACCTCTGGTAGCACTGTGACAAGCTACATTGAGTGAGAAGTTAACAGCTGATGGCAAGGAGGAGGGACAGAGTGCAGAGCCCTCTGACAAAAGTGTCACAGTCATGAAGATGTTGGGGAGGTAAGAAGAAGCCCCTTCACCCAGGGCTTGAAGGGTAAGGAGGAAGAGAAGAAATAAGCTCTCTCATATATTTTTCACAGATGTTATCATCTCAACATCATCTACACATGATCAGTTTTATACACACCTGAAAGACAGAATGTCTAGGAATAAAATTAACCAAACCAAAAAGCAGTTTCAGACTTCATGATGAAGTTGTGTTAACCAAGTTCAATGGTAGTGATTCCTGAATTTGTATTTTAGTATAGTTTGTAGTTTCAAGTATGTGCATATCAACTAGAAAATGTGTTTAAGAATTTTGCAAATTTCATTTCTTAGCAACGATTTGTTTTCTCAGCTTAGAACATAAATTAGAGAACTTGTGTTGATTTTTTTTTTCAAATGTAGAGTTTAGAGCTTAATTCATGCCTTTGAAATGCCATGAATTTGAAATGCAGCCATGTTCCTTTCTTTATCCTTGAAAAAGATTACAAGAATTTTATTAGTTTTTCAGATAATATTGCCAGCACGTACAGACTTCCCACAAGGGTCTCCTAACAGTATTGTTGGATTGTGAGTGATGCTACAGAAATGTTGTGTGTGAGAAATTTAATATGTGTCAAATAAGCAGCCAACTTTAGGATTTCCCAAACAGCAGTTCAGTTTACAATTAAGGGACTTGGTATAGAATATGAAATGTGCATCTAAATGTTAATTGAGAAAAATTATTTCTAAAGAAAAAAGGGCAAAATCAGTTAATTGCTGTGAGCAATCTCTGTCTTAAAATAGTGTTTTTGTTATGGAGTTCCTGCTGTGGCACAGTGGGTTAAGGATCCAGCATTGTCTCTGCAGCGGCGCAGGTTCAATCCCCAGCCAGGTGAAGTGGGTTAAGGATCTGGCTTTGTCACAGCTGTGGCATAGGTCACAGCTGCAGCTCAGATTCCATCCCTGGCCCAGGAACTTCCATGTGCTGCATATGAAGGGAAGAAAAATGTTACTTAAAAATACTTTTGTATGGCTAATATGTCTTTGTAATCTTAAAACAGGCCTGCTGTTCCAGCCCCTTGAAACAAGGGATGCTCAGAAAATATTTTGTGAACCAATTCACGAATGTTATGATAATCTGTCTGTTGTTTAAAATTCTTACTCTCATCTTAAACTTTCATAAAATATTTATTTATTTATTTTAGGGCTGCACCTACAGCATATGGAGGTTCCCATGCTAGAAGTCAAATGGGAGCTACAACTGCCGGCTTACACCATAGCCACAGTCACAGCAATGCCAGATTTGAGGCACATCTGTGACCTATACCACAGCTCATGGCAACACTGGATCCTTAACCCACCGAGCAAGGCCAGAGATCAAACCCGCAACCTCATGGTTCCTAGTTGGATTTGTTTACGCTGCGCTGCAACGGGAACTCCCTCATAAAATATTCCTATAAAAGGAGTGCTTCTTTTTAAACATAAGGCAGATCATGTCACATCTCTATTCAAATGCCTCTAGTGGTTTCTTTGTCTCTTTCAAGCCCAAAGTGTTAATGATGGCTTACTGGACCATACACACTCTCACTCATCTGCCTCACTCTCTGCCTCATCTCCTAGGTTCTCTCTGCTTCAGCTCTTTGACCTCCATGCTACTCCTTGATTACAAGAACACCCTGGCCTCAGGACCTTTGCACTTTGCTGTTCCTTCTGCTTGAAAGACCTTCCCTAAATAAGCTTGCAGATATCCCATATAAAATAGCAGCCTTTCTTCTCCTGACACTCTATAGCCCCCTTTCCTATTTTTTTTCCAATAGCATTTATTACCACCTGATATATTATACCTTCTTTTACTTAGCTGTTTATCTGTCTCTTCCCTACTCCTACTTCTCCAGTAACCTATTAGAATGAAGTCTCCTTTAGGGTAGAGACTGTCTATTTTGTTTACTGCTCTACTCACAGCATGTTGCACAGCACCTGATACATAAAAAGTACTCATAAAAACATGGTGAATGAATATGAATAATACATCATTTCTAGTATATAACACTAACATCTATTTTTACTTTTTCATACAGTCCACATGTAGGATCCATGTGCATATAGTCTTCCATATTTTGGAAATCTAGATTTGATATAATTTTGAGTTCTTATTTTTTTCAACTTGTAATAAGCATTTTCCTGTGCTAAGATTAAGTCTTTTTATTGTTTTATTCACTCATTCATCCAACAAATATCTAATGAGGCGTTTTTATGTACCAGAAATGCTGGGACTACAGTAGTAAATAGGATGTAGGACTTGCCCTAGAGGAACAGAGGTTCTTTATAAACACCATCTGTAATGATTGCTAATATTCCATCAAACGCCATACTATACTTAACCTCTCTCCTGTTTAAGACTTTCTGTTTATTATTAATAGTGATATAATGAATACAGCCAAGTATATGCAGTTACCTTAAAATTATTCTTAAAAGTAGGTTCCCAAGTGAACAGTTATTGGGGTGAAGGATTAAATGTGCTCTTTTTTTTTTTAATACCGTCTGCCACATTGATTTCAAAAAGGGGTGGTACTCACTTAACCCAGTTGCCAGAGTGCATGTTCCAGCTTTATCCCAGCCTTTCCAGTATTGGCATTACTTTCCAGTTTTGGGTAATGTAAAATGATCTTCCTTTTATTTTTGCATATAATTGATGTCTAGTAAGAATGCACATTTTTGGTTTTCTTCTTTTGTCGTAGTTTAGTTCAGTAGGTTCCCTGGGAAGCTCTTGGAGGCTCATTGTCCTACCTTGTAGAACATGCCCAATGTTTAGCACACGTTGTTGCCTTTTGGCTTTTTTTTTTTTGTCTTTGTAAGGTCGCACCTGTGGCGCATGGAGTTTCCCAGGCTAGGAATCGATTGGGAGCTGTAGCCACCAGCCACGGCCACAGCAACACCAGATCTGAGCTGCATCTGTGACCTACACCACAGCTCATGGCAGTGACAGATCCTTAACCCATTGAGCAAGGCCAGGGATCGAAACTGTGTCCTCATGGAAACTAGTCAGATTTGTTTCTGCTGAGCCATGACGGGAACTCATCAAGTAAAATTTCTGATAGATGGCTTTGGCTTTCTAGCCTCTGTTTGCATACCCATGGCAATGGGAACCCCACCACCTCATAGGGAGGTCTGGCATGTTTTTGTCCTTTTTGCAGATGTTGACCTGGCATCTTGTCCCTGTGGCTCCCATGTGGCCCCATTTCTGCCCTCTGAAGCAGCAGAGCCCACGCACCAGATGTTATGGAACCTCCTACGTTGACTATCCATCTCTGCAAATATGTGGCTGGACTAGAATGGTCAACCACAGGTAAGCCTGGCAGGCCCAGAGGCCAAGACTGTCCTATCCACAAGTCTCTGCTGTGGCTGTGTCAGCAGCTTCTTTAGCTGGGTTCATATGAAGCTTAAGTTCAGCTGATATGCTAAGGCCTTCTTTACATCACCTGAAACCAAACCTAGTTCCTCTTATGCCACACTTCTGCAGTTGATCTTTTTAAACCTAAAAACAAAACCTTGCTTTTCTTCCTGTTTTATTTGTTGTTCAGTGTGTCCGACTCCTCCCGTCTAAAATGGGGATAATAAGAGTCATTCTGACAACATGTGTTAGTGTGATGATTGAATGAGATGCAGGGTTGGACATTTGTCACTCGTTTTGGTTGCCTGGCAGCCGAGCCTCCTTCCTATGCAGGAGGAATTCCACGCCTCGTGAGGTGGAGCCATTTTCCTTTGCAGCTAGAGCATGGGCATCGGCCTCAGTCTCGTGCTTCTGACAAGCCCCCTGCCCTTTTGCCACCCTGCACCAGTTTTGAATTGGAAGCCAGTGACAGCAAAGGAGCAGGATCTGCTGCACAATCCTTTTAGTGATTTGATGGGTATGATCTCAGTTCCCAGTGATAGTGGTTTTACGGGCAGTATCCGACATAAGGGTGTCTGTGGTGTAGGTGGCAGGGACGGTATGCTAGACTCATAGTCATGAATACTGTCTTCTTAGACCACTGCCAGGTTGGGGATTGGGGCATTTGTTCCTGACTGTGTGCTTCCAAGTCTGATTCTCAGCCCTCCTGGAGATTTTGTACAGGAAATGAAAAGTGCCTTGAAAAATGCTAAGCACCCCACACATACAAGATATTATTGTTTGGAATTGTGACACTTAAGTAGTGGGCATGAGGAGTGTTGGGGGAGATAGGCCTGACCTTGGTACCTTCTGAGAGTTCAGACAGGTCTAGGCATGCCTAGAAATCTGGCTGTGGGAGGGTGATGGCAGGAACTCGTGGGCTAGGCACTGGCAGGACAGTTAAAGGCTCACCTGGAAAGTTGGATTGAAGATAGCGGTTGTTAGAGCACCTGCTGGTCACACACAGGTCACCTGGAGATGTGCAGTTGCCCTTGGGGCATCTGTACTGGGGTGGGAGAGAAAACCTGTCTGAATGTGCTCCCCACCACTGGCACCACAAGAGCATTTATCCCAGGTTGGGATTCCATCCTGGGCTGCCTTCTGGCTGCCTTTCGTCCTGCTGAGCTTTGGCTTGGCTCTCCAGCCCTGCCTGGCTGTGCCTCCAGAATCCTGCCTCACAGGCTGCCATCTAAGTCCATCAGCTCTGGGGAACCAAGGCTGGCACTGCTGCTGTGGTTATTAATGGGCCCTTGGGAGCTTTGTGACCTTGAGCACAGCGTCTCTGAGGACTTGAACCCCAGATCATGCCCACATCAGCCTGACTCAGTGTGTATATGGGGGGTGGTGCTTCTGCCATAGGACTTTCCCTGAACACTGAACTGCCTTTGCTCAGTACCCTGCTGCACCTCCAGAAAGGACATGGATCTAAATGTGTCCAAACCAGCCAGAGGTTATGTACAGGCCTGGACCATGGTCGTATCAGAAATATGGCAGCATCATTCAGAGGGATCCTCATAGCGAACTGTAGGTTCTATCCCTGCCACAGCTCCTGATTTTTGTGATGTTATTATCACACTATAGATTTTTTTTTTCTTTTTAGAGCCACACGGCATATGGAGGTTCCCAGGCTAGGGATTGAATCGGAGCTCTGGCTGCTGGCCTATACCACAGCCACGGCAATGCTGGATCTGAGCTGTGTCTGCCACCTACACCACAGCTCATGGCAACGCCAGATCCTTAACCCACTGAGCAAGGCCAGGGATCGAACCAGCATCCTCATGGATGCCAGTCGGATTCATTTCCTCTGTGCCACAACAGGAACTCCCACAACTATAGATTTTAACCCTATTGCCAAACAGGACTCTATTTAATATTGTTTTGATATAAAATCAAGTCCACTGTAAAAACTGTAGGTGAGTTCCCTGGCAGCTTTTCAGTTAAGGATTTGGTGTTGTCACTGCCGTAGCTCAGGTTATTGTTGTGGCTCAAGTTCGATCCCTGGCCTGAGAAGTTCTGCATGCTGTAGTCACAGCCAAAAAAAAAAAAAAACAAGCCCTCCAAAAACCAAAAAAATAGCCTAGAATATGTTATTAAATGTGATCTGATCTAGATAGCCTTTCAGTGTCTAAGTTACTGTGTGTCAGGCAGTGCCCTGGCACTTACGTGCTGTCTCTTGTTAAATCTGTAGCACAATCCCATGTACCAGGTATCATTGTTATTAACATGTTACAGACAAGGAAACTAAGGCCCACAGAGGTTATGGGACTAGCTCACGGTCACACAGTCCGGAAGGGGCAGAGCTAAGCCGATCATTCACCAGCAGAGCCTGAGAACTGCCTTTCCTTCAGCCCAGTCCACTGTGGAGAAGCTCTGGCTAATGAAATGTTTCCTCGTACACAGAACTATGATCTAAGTCAGTTTCTTTTCTGTTTCTGCTTATCCCTGTGGCAGCTCCTGGTTTCCCAATCTTCTGGCTCAGTTCTCTGCTCCATTCATGGTTGGGGTACTTCATCTTCTTCCTCTGGGAATATCTGAACCATTTCGTATCAGCTAAGTCCTGAGGAAAATCACCGCTTGCAGGTCGTGGCCAGATAGCTCTCCAGCTCTCTAGTTATTTTGACTTCACAGGGACTGGCATCCAGTCTGCCCCACTGCTGGAGGGGTTATGTCAAAAAATAATTGACTTAGTGTCACTTGCGGTAGCAGGGACATGGTAGAAAGTTTTCCTTTACTAAGAAAAATGACAGGAAAACAGTCAAAACAGCAGAAATGGTATTAATTCTATGCTAGGGGTTTGGTTGTTGCCTGGGACCATCTGTCTCCCTGACTAGATGACAGGCTTCCTGAGGGCAGGAGTTTGTCCCAGTTTTCTTTACCGCTGTGTCCTTAATACCTGGAATGGTTCCTGGAACACAGTAAATATACAAATATTTATTGAATGAATTATTTGTACAGTTCCATGTCCGGTGTCACTTCCTCAGGGTACTAAGTTGTTGGGAGGATTATGTAATCTCCCAAGGCCATGGCTTTGAATTGCTTTTTTCAGTTACCTCTCCAGTAGCTTCTCTGACTTCATTGTGATTTTGATTCATAATTATATGTCAAGTACGTTGGATAAATAACCCTACCTCTGAAGCAATCTCCTTTGATCTGGTAAATCTAACTATAAACTGGAATTTGGTTCAGCTTAGTAAAGAGCAGTATGCAAGAGTTACTGGATTTCTAGTCTTCTGTCCTAAGGAAAAACATTCTTTGACTTTCTGCTTGGAATTTTGAGCTTGAATTCAGAATGTAAATCTACCAGGAAACAGCTAAGTGAGAGGAATGTTAGTCTACTTTTTTTTTCCATTTTCTGTACACAAAAAATATATGTCCATTGTCAAAAATGAGAAAATAGGGTGTTCTCTTTGTGGCTCAGTGGTTCGATCCCTGGCCTTTTTTAGTGGGTTAAGGATGCAGCATTGCCATGGGCTGTGGTGTAGGTCACAGACTCGGCTCAGATCCCGCGTTGCTGTGACGCAGACCAGCAGCTTTGGCTCCAATTCAACCCCTAGTTTGGGAACTGACATCTGCTGCAGGCATGGCCCTAAAAAGACAAAAAAAAAAAAAAATGCAGATAAGCAAAATGATGAAAATAGAAACCACTTATATTCTTACCAGTTGGAGAGGGTTATAACACTACTTTTTTATTTATATAAAGTATTGAAATTAGTTGACATGATGATTGACTCAGGGAAGGAGCTTTTTTTTTTTTTTTGGTTTTTAGGCCCACACACGTCACATATGGAAGTTCCCAGGCTAGGGGTCGTAATCAGAGCTACAGCTGCCAGCCACAGCCACAGCAATGTGGATCCAAGCCGCATCTGTGACCTACACAGCGCCTTATAGAATGCCAGATACTTAACCCACTGAGCGAGGTCAGGGATCAAACCCACATCTTAGATACTAGTCGGGTTCATTACCACTGAGTCACAGAGGGAACTCCAGGAGCTACATTTTTATGAGAAAGTAAACATGAGAGATCTGGTTTCCAGCCCAGGTCAACCTGTGTGAAGAGGAGCCCACAGATCTGAGTCCAGCAAGGCACAGGTAGCAAAAGTAAGTGGATGGGGTCACCTCCAGGTTACAATCCCAGAATCTGACCTTGGAGGGTGACCCTAGTAGTTCAAGAGCTTAGACTGGAGGAGGAGAGGAGGAAAAGTGAGGAGGAAAACAACTTTGACTCAACTGAACATCCTAGATTTGACATACAGCAAATTTTACGAAGTTTCCCTAGAAATGGGAATATCTTTTCCAGAGAACTGAAGCTGAGATAACCTTGGTAGAGGTGGTCCAAGAGATGACAGGTCAGAAAGATAGGCTGTGTAAGCAAGGCTCTGGGGACAGTGAACTCAGCAACCATGAGAGTTCACTGTGTGGTTGGCTGGTTTTCTCTAGACCCTTGATTTCCCTCTTCCACCCTGATTTTCTTGGGAGGGACTATGTCACTTCTGGTTCATGACTCACTGTAGGAAATTGTGAAGATCCCTGTGAATTGGACCTGAGGTCATGTCCTTGGGCAACTGAGCACCTTCGAGCTGCCCTGTATGTGATCCCTAGGAAGTCTGGGGCCTGGACCAAATGACTCATATTTTTCTTTAAAGTTAATACAAATTTTGCTTTCTTCTCCATATTTGGCTTGTTATTAAAATAATATTTTTAAGAATCTTTAAGTGCAGTTGCTATTCCACGGTGCTAGGTGCACAGGCACTTCGTGTAAATGTTACTTGAATGAATGAATGTTACCCACTCCAATCTCAGGGATGCTCTTGCTCAGGTGTGGCAGGTCTGAAAGGCATGATGGGACCGCTGGGTCCACTGGGCTGGGAGGTAAAGAACTTAATATTCACCAGATATTCACCTAGCACCAGATAAGGTGCTAGGTGTTTTTCCTACAAAGCCTCAACTTAGTCCCCATAACTCTACCAGGATTC
Organism: Catagonus wagneri; assembly: GCA_004024745.2. Lineage (NCBI taxonomy): Eukaryota > Metazoa > Chordata > Mammalia > Artiodactyla > Tayassuidae > Catagonus > Catagonus wagneri. The sequence goes on from PVHT021183554.1 coordinate 2,151,654, forward strand.
CTATTTTTTAGGCAAATAACTGGAGAATCAGAGAAACAGGTAACTTTTTCAAGATCAGGAATGAGGCCGGGCCAAGGTGAAAATCATGGTCTGCCAGGGCCTCTGCTCTCTCCACACACCAGGTAGCCCACTGAGGCCAGCTCATCCATCAGTTTCTTAGAGACTGCATGAGGAATGCAGCCCACTGCTGTGTCCTGAAGCTACGAAAGAAATGCCCCATGTTCTGTCTTCCTGTACTGAGGGCTGAAATAACAGGGGTCACAGGATTTAACTGTGGGCAGGGCAAGGCAGCACTCGGGGGTTCTGGAGCACATCCTCTCATTTCTGAGCCTGCCAAGCTGGGACACCTTGGGAGGCACCATGAGGAGAAGGGCACATTTGATGTGTTATTTCAGGGTAACAACCATTCAGGATGGTCGTTGGCATTTTGTAGCTCATTTATTCTTTAGAACTTTGTTCTTAGCCTGTTATGGATCAAGTTCAGGTTTCACTGGCTCCACTCAGCCGTGAGTTGAGTGTCCCCAGAGAATGGAGCCACCATGGCTTTGTGGAACTCTCCAAAATCACAAATTACAAGATTCCAGAGTATTCACAGATGTCTGGAGGTAGTTGTTAACATTACTGCACAGTGAGGACATTGCAGTCCCTGAAGCAAATGTGGCGATTTCACCTTCCAAGAAGAGCCCACAATGTCTTTCCCCTTTTTAGGTTAACCTCACAGCACCCTCAACTCTTGTTTCCAAAACCCCTTCCCTAGGGCACAAGGCAGGTGGGGTGGATTAGGAACTTGAGCCCTGGAGAGCTGGATACCTTAAGGCAGTTATAAGTGGTTGCAAAAAAGCAAATATGGTATGAAGCCACTCTCTGCAGGCTTGGAGAAATTGCTGGAAGACTAGTTCCTGGGCGTTAACTAGCAATGGTGTATCTGGGAGGGAGTCTGCATATCCTTCAGTTCTTTTACCTGCCTGCATTTTTAACTTTTCTGATTTGAACGTGCATTGTTTTTGTAATAAGAAAAAAGAAAACTATAAATAAGTCCTATCTTTGGATATTTATGTAATTCTGATTTTTTTAGGAGTATGTAAGTAGTGCAGAATAGAAATATTGCCTGAAAATGAGTTAAATATTGTAAAGTGCAGAAAAAGTAGGCCTAATCTCTAAATTTTGAAACACTGACAAAATTGCTTAAAGACATTTAAGAGGGTGGTAAAACTGCCACAGTGTTCATCAGCAGGTCTCAATTCAAAAAGCAATTGGAGTTCCCACTGTGGTATAGTGGGTTAAGAATCCGACTGCAGTGGCTCAGATTGCTATGAGGGTGCAGGTTTGACCCCTGGCCCAGTGCAGTGGGTTAAAGGATCCAGTGTTGCCACAAGATTCAGTCCCTGGCCAGAAATTTTCATATGCCACGGGTTAACCATTTAAAAAAAAAAAAAAGGCAATGACTTGACGTAGTGGTTTTCAACCCAACTATCCTTTCAGTAATGGCTCATCACATTGACCAAACACCACAATTTAGGAACTTGTAAACTTCTCTTTTTAAGCACTTTTGGCACCATTCACCCACATGGGGGGGGGGCGGAGTAAAGATAAGAATCTCATCCTGCTTTAACCCCCAACTTTGTGGGGCTGACATGACCTCCAGAGACATAGGCTTGCAAGGTCATGTACCTTTAGATGTCACTCGACCCTGGTCAGCGACCCAGAATCAAGGTGGGGTGCAGATTGCTACTGCACTGTTGAAAACATCGATTCCAGTCATTCAAGTGGCTTTTCTATTTAATGTCTTTTAAGTTACAACAGACTATTGTTTCTTATGAAAAAGAAAAACTGGAGAAGTTTCTTTTGTCTGCCAACCCCAGCTGTTCCCAGAGCTGCTGTCATCTAACCAGCACTCTTGATAGCCTTAAGCCCCCTATCCTGATGCACCCTCTCTGCCTACTCCCTTCTGGAATAATCCAGCCTTCCATCTTCTCTGTGGGGCTTCAGAACCGTCAGGCTCTCCTGGGACAAAAGAAAATTAGCACCACCACAGAGATGTTGTTTCCAGCTCAGCCAGCTCTTTGCTAGTCCTTTTATTCACACCTGGCCAGACAGTAATTTTGTTCCCCAAAATTACTGTTTGGCTGTTTCCTGCTTGTCCAACTCTCCTCAAATTGTCTACCACACCAGTGTCTCATCTCAAGTGACCATAATATCTGCCACCTGGGAGAGTAGAGTGTATCAGCTTCTCAGCTCCCTGCTTCCCTGCTTCTGTCAGGATCCACATGACATTTCCAAGACCAACCTGCCTCCTAGGCTTTCCCTCCCACCCTCTCTTGCCTCTTCTAGGACCCAGTTCAATAAATTACCCTCTTTCTCTGATTCTCTAATTCTACCCTTTATCTTCCTTCACCCTGCAAGCATAATTCTTTTGCATTTTAGAGAATCTTCTTTTTCTTCACTTTCTCTTCCCTGGCACCTCCCACCCTGTCCTTTAAACAAACTTCTCCAAAGTAGCCCACATTTTTTTGCCTCTTTCTCCTTGTCTTTCTTTATTCTCCCCCAAGTCTGGGTTCTTTCCCCATGATTCTACTAAGACTGCCCTTGCTAAGTCCACTAGCAGTTTTTTCACTGTCAGATTATTAAAGGACATCTTTTCACCTGAATTGACCTACCTCTGTGATACGTGATCAGTTTCTATAAGGCCTGCTTAAAATTCTTACGATTTCATTGGCATTTCTTGTCTTCTGATGCTTCCCACCTGTTTCCTCTGACCTCCCTTCATTTGCCAATTCTTAAACACTGGTGTGCCCACCAATTTTGCCCTTGGCCCTGCTGCTCAGCCTTCCTGCCTCGGCTTCCTTCCTCAAGCTTTTTAGTGAGAAGGGGGTTGGTCTGTGGCCAGTGGCTGCACAGCAGAATGCTGTAGAACTAGAAACCATTGAGTCTCTTTGATGTCCGACACAGCCCACTAACCTTGACCCAGAAGATTAAATTTCTAATCATGGAAATTCAGGTATTGGATTCTTGGTGAATTTGATGCAGGCTGGCTTTGCTGATTCTCACATTCAGCACAGGGGGCCATCCCATTCCTGCTCCAGGACTCAGCCAATTTAGGGGATATAGAGCATGGCTCATGAAGACTGTGTGCCTGTAGGGCTGCTCCATGTCATGTTCCAGAGTCTTCCATGTTGACACATGTAGCCCTAATTCATTTGTCTTCATTCCACTTCATGGATGTACTACCATACCTGTTCTCCTGATGAACATTAAGATTATTCCTAGTTTTCTGGAGTCCCATCATGGCTCAGTTGTTAATGAACCCAACTAGCATCCATGAGGACATGAGTTCAATCCCTGGCCTCACTCATTGGGTTAAGGATCCGGCATTGCCCTGAGCTGTGGTCTAGGTCACAGATGCGGCTCAGATCCCACACTGCTGTGGCTCTGTCATAGGCTGGCGGCTACAGCTCCAATTTGACCCCTAGCCTGGGAACCTCCATATGCCGCGAGTGTGGCCCTGGAAAAGGCAAAAAGACAAGATAAAAAAGATTATTTCTAGTTTTTGAAAATTCCCACAGTGCTGCCATAGCAGTGTCATATTTGTCTCCTGTGCACTTGTGCAAAATTTCTCTGGGGTGTGTGTGCATCTTGGACTTTACTGGCAATACCAAGTGTCTTCCCAAAGTTAGTTCTGATGTACACTCCCACCAGCATGCATCATAGTCCCCAGTATTTTAAACCAAAGGCAAAGATGAAAACCTCACCTGCCACAATTTTGGAGTCCTCTTGCTTAAGCCTCACTTAGAGAAGTCCCCATACTCCACAGTGAGGTTATTTCTAACTCTCCCAGGACCAGAAATTTCTCCTATGAGTGCCTGATGCCAGGCCACCTACATAATTTGTGTGAAGCGAGACGCCATGTTCAAAAAGCAGGGAAAAGTTTTTCTCTTTTTTGCATAGTTTCTCTTTCAACCTGTACCAGTGTTTTTAATTTGTCTAGTATTTAATGTTGTACTTCCACAGACACAAGGGTTACTCACAACTCGTGCCAGGGGCCTTGCCCTATGACGTGGCAAGCACACCCAACCTTGACCTCCTGCACCTGTGCCAGACCCCAGTCAAGGCAGGCATGGCCCTGGGTGGAATCACAGACAGGCGGCAGGGAACTTGTCCCAGGGCAGCATGACCTCGAGTGAATCAAGACACCCAGTTCTTGGTGCATGCTCTATTGTCCCATCAGCTATCAATTACAGAACACAAGCTCAAAGGTCAAATTCTAAGGTTTTTGATATGACAGTTGGGGGACATTAACTCTCTAAAGTGCAGAGCCCCATTCAACTACACTAGTCACTTGCCAGTGAAGTCAGCTCTGCCCTCCATGCCCCTGAGACCCAGGTGCCCAAGATCCCTTCGCCTGCCATATTCTGAACTAGTGGAGGACCCAGTGTGTTGAGTTTTATTAGCATAGATGTCAAGATTTCTGCCAAAAGATCCCCAAATGTCAAGTTTGTGCCTGTTTGGAGTTTGTGCCCACCCCACCCATGTCCATCCCTCAGTGGCCTCAGCCACTGACCTGATTGTTCTCTTGATTCTATTTCTTAGTATGGTGGTATTTTTGTTTACTACATTTGCAGGCATGTCACATAGGCTTCAGGTACCAAAATGATGTTTCAATCTATTCAGTGGAAAAGTATGGAGACTCTTTCTAGAGACTAAGCCAGCTCCAGCTCTCTTTGATTCATCCAGTGTGTGGCTCCCTGCCTGATCTAGTGAAAGAGAAAATCAATGTGATGATCAGCAATGGAAGTACGGCAATTTTTACAGACAAAACTCTCTATACTCCCACCCAAACATGAGGCATGGTAGCATAAAAACCAGTTTTTTGAAATATTTCTGAAGCAATTTGTTTTTAAAATTGTAAGGCTATTTTCTCAACAAATATTTAGGGTAGAAAAATTAATTTCATGTTCTGTTCAGTATGAGTAGAAAGCACTGAAACTGGGTTTGAATCAGAATGGAAAACAAGAAAAGAGTTCTGGGTTTTCTGAAGATCGAACAGCTAAAGATTTTTTTTTTTTCTTTTTAGGGCTGCACCCCTGGCATACGGAGGTTCCCAGGCTAGGGGTCTAATCGGAGCTATAGCTACCGGCCTATATCACAGCCACAGCAACGTAGGATCCGAGCCAAGTCTGCAGTACACCACAGCTTACAGCAACGCCAGACCCTTAACCCATTGAGCAAGGCCAGGGATCCAACCTGCGTCCTCATGGATGCTAGTTTCCACTGAGCCTTGACAGGAACTCCACAGCAAAAGATTTAGGAGGAGAAATCCTTTTTGTGTGTGTATGTTAATATTCTTACCGTTTTAAAATCAATATTTACACTTCAAAAGACATAATAAAAACAAATTTGGTTTCAGTTTCGTTTCTTCTTTCTAAAAGTTGGGCTAACATAGTTTTTTGCTATTTATAGGAAAACTAAACTATTCATAGCAAAACTAAAACTTTCCAAAATACCGGGCTCTGTTCAGCTAGTGGTAGAGTTTTCTAGAAAAAAATAATAGATTGTAAAGGAAACAACAGGGAATACCCAAATTTCTGTCTATTTGTAATGCAGCTGCATATTTTTACAGCTATTCATTAAATGTTTTACCCAAAGCCTGGGGGTCGGTGGTAAACTGAGAGCAGCAGAGCGGCTGCTGGCCTTCCTGGAGACGTGTTCGGTGGTCAGGAGGAGCGTGAGGAGGACTTCCATTTATCAGGTGTTTGTCATGTGACTCTTGTTTAACATATATTCTTATTTAATCCTCACAACTGAGCCACTCAATAGGTGGAGAAACCTAGATGCAGAGTGGGAGAGTCACTTGGCCAAGGCCACAGAGTGGAGGAGCACAGCAGCTGTCAGCTCAAACCACTGTGTCTCTCTCCAGAACAGCAGTGAGCCTGGTGATGCTGAGCCCTGTGGTCTGCGAGAGGAAGCTGAGCTCTCTCTGCAGGCACACATGCGTCTGCTCTGCTTCTCCTTTTTCTGCTCTCCTTCCAGCTGTCCCTAGTCGCACAGGGCCACGTGGAAAGACTCGGCTCCCTTCAGAGCTAGGCCCCTGGAGTGCTGTGCAGTGCCTGAGCTGTCTATGAGCCACAGAGGTTTGGAGAAAGTTCAGTTTCTCTGATGGGGCCCAGATAACCTTTACCCAGAGCTCAGCCCAGTGAGAGTGAGTTGCACTCATGGACGAGGCTCCCCATTGCAGCTTAGCACAGGGCAGGGAGTGTTTTGCTGATCAGGAGCCTGAGGCCAAGAGAAAAGTGATCGGCCTAGGGTCTTGCCGCAAGTTGTGGTAGAACCCAGCTCAGTGCTGGCCTTCTGGCTGCCCTCGCCCTGGTCGGAACGTGTCACCCGGCTGCAGGTGGTTGGAGATGGCACTTGTGGGTGGGTGTTGGCATCATTCTCATTTAGGAGCCTTGGAGCCGCGTTCTTCTTGGGAACTGATTATATGTTTCCAAAACCAAATTAACTCTTTGATCCTTGTTTGAGATCCTGGAATCTTGAATTATAATGTGTGTTTTCTGTCTCTTCCAACTCCACTCCAGATTTTGGATGATGAACAGATGGGAAATCTGAAATTCCTCAGGGCAAGCTTTGCTAACTCTGTCAGTGTGGCCTGTAGGAGCTAGGAACGCTTTCTGAAGTGCACACCCATGGAGTGCCATCCCCCAGGGGAGGGTCTAGCTTGGATGCAAGGTGAGAGAGCAGCACCCTCTTCAGAGTATGAAGAAGAGCACCCTGGGAGTTCCTGTCATGGCTCAGTGGTTAACGAATCCGACTAGGAACCATGAGGTTGCGGGTTTGATCCCTGACCTTGCTCAGTGGGTTAAGGATCCGGCGTTGCCGTGAGCTGTGGTGTAGGTCGCAGACGCAGCTCCGATCCTGCGTTGCTGTGGCTGCAGCGTAGGCCAGTGGCTACAGCTCCTGTTAGACCCCTAGCCTGGGAACCTCCACATGCCGCAGGTGCGGCCCTAAAATGACAAAAGGCAAAAAAAAAAGAAGGAGAAGAGCACCCTGGGGGAAGTTGTCTTGGCCACTGTGGCTCTTCCTCCTCTGGCCTGCCCCATCTGTCTGCAGCCCAGCAGTGTGAGGTGCTGTGGGACAATACAGTGAGCCCAGATGAAAAAGATGTTCAATGTAACAGTTGTCCCCAGTCACCTTCTGAGTTCCCTGTAGTCTCTCAGATTCCTGGCCTCAAGCCCAGCTTAGCAGTTCTCAGCGCCTGTCAGCTCAGCCCCTGGAATCTCTGGGAGGCTTCCAGCCTCAGTCATGCCTGCCTTCTCAACCCTGTCTCTCCAATTTATTTTCTTTTTTATTTTTTCCTTTTTTTTAATTTTTGCATTATAGCTGGTTTATAGATTTCTGTTAAATTTTCCAACTGCACCGCGTGGTGACCCGGTTACATGTACACATATGGATTTGTCACATGTGATTAGACATAGTTCCCTATATTATACAGCTAGATCTCCTTGCTTTTCCATCACCGAAGCACTAGTTAACCCCATTCCCTGCCCACCCCACCCCCTTGGCAACCACAAGTCTGTTCCCCATGTTCGTGATTTTCTTTTCTATTGAGAGGTTCATTTGTGCAGTATATTAGACTCTAGTTGTAAGAGATACTATTCAGCCATAAACAAGGATAAAATAATGTCATTCACAGAAACATGGATGGAATTAGAGACCCTCATACTGAGTGAAGCAAGTCAGAAGGAGAAAGACAGATGCAATTTTTTTTCTTTTTAAAGAAATTCATCTTGGAGTTCCTGTCGTGGCTCAGTGGTTAATGAATCCGACTAGAAACCATGAGGTTGTAGGTTCGATCCCTGGCCTTGCTCAGTGGGTTAAGGATCTGGCGTTGCCGTGAGCTGTGATGTAGGTTGCAGACGTGGCTCAGATCCTGCGTTGCTGTTGCTGTGGCGAAGGCTGGCAGCTACAGCTCCTGTTAGACCCCTAGCCTGGGAACCTCCATATGCCGCGGGTGCAGCCCAAATAAGGCAAAAAGACAAAAAAAAAAGAAATTCATCTTTATTTAACCACTATTTATTGGGTCAAGTGCATTCTTCAGAGTACATAGTGCTAAGCATTACACCATGGAACCTCAAATGCGTTCCTTTTTTTTTCTTTGCCTTTTAAGGCCATACCCGCAGCATATGGAGGTTCCCAGGCTAGGGGTTGAATCAGCTGCAGCTGCTGACCTACACCCCAGCAAAGCCAGATCTGAGCCATGTCAGTGACCTACACCACAGCTTTTGGCAACGCCAGATCCTTAACCCACTGAACAAAGCCAGGGATCAAACCTATGTCCTCATGGATACTAGTCAGGTCCATTACTGCTGAGCCACAATGGGAACTCCTGGCTCTCCAGTTTTGAACTGAACTTAACAACAACTCATGTCTGTCCAGAAATCCCCATCCAGTCCTGAGAAGCCCCTGGTTTCTTACCCCCAGTCCCTACACTTTCCATATCTCCTGGTTCCTTCCAGACCATCCTCCCTCAAGTAGGGTAAAGGAAAGCCTTATAGGGCAGGATCAGCCAACCTGATACTTTGGCAGCTGGGTGTGAGATGAGACCAGAATTGGGTCAGGCAGGAGACAAAATAGCCAGAGGGTAGGGAGGGCAGCTGGACATGGGGCTACTTGGGAGGCAGGCCAGGGAAGTCCAGCTCTGATGTGAGTCCACAGGGTGAGTGTAGGTTGGATACAGGTGACACAGCTGTGAAGGCCAAAGCCTGAGAAAGGTAGTTGGGAGGGAGGTGGAGAGTAAAAAGCAGAGACTGGAGGCCAGCTGCAGCAACTTGGGGTCTCCGGTTCTCGTGCATCTCAGCTGTGAACGTGTGGGAGACGCAGCCATGGTCTGCAGTCCTGATTCTGTCACTTGGCTGAGACACGTGGCATTGCCCCACTCTTTACTGTCACCTCTGTGCCTACTTAGGCTCCTTCTCTCCTTCCACCCCTCATGGCCACCTCCTAAACCTCTCTGCTCACTTGCACATGCCTTGCTACTTCCCTGCAACCCCAGATTTTGCTCCCAGCTCATGCTGCTGGACCCCTAGCCCCAGGCTCGTGCAGGATCTGCCCTGCTAAGACCAAGAGCAGCACCCGAAGCCTTAGGAGAGGCCCTGGTATAGCCTGTGGCTTTCGTCAGGCTCTTTTGGTGCTCAACCAGCCTTGGCTACTCCCTGAACTTGACCAGAATATGCCCTCACACACACACACACACACACACACACACACACACACACACACACACACACCTCTTTGCTTTTGACCGAGGTGTTGGCTGCTTCTGCTCTGTGTCTGGCTCTTCCTGTCCTGTCCTGAGTTCTCTTTCCTGTCACTCAGGGATGGAGTTCTGGAGTTCTACCTGGGCTGCTTTGGGCATCTAATCCGGCCAGCCCTCCTCTTGCTTCATGACCTCTCAGAGCTAATGTCACAGGGCCCAGGCTGTGGACACTGTGTGGGCAGGGGGCCTCATCCATCTTGTTAACCACTGAATCCCCAGGGCCAACATGTAGTAGGTGCTCAATAAATATTTGTACGGGGGTCTGAGTTTCAAAGAGGGAAGTGGGTGGTCTCAGTGTCAGGGCCCTGGTGTCCCTCCACCTGCTGTTTACATGCACATCTGTGTGTGGTGCAAATGTGTCTTAGATTGTAGAATCCTGCGTCCTTCTCCATGTGACTCTGTGGTTGGCTCTAGTGCCCTAGTTGTTCATGCCTTCATGAGCGCATGCCAGTGGGGACAAGAACTCCCCTAGGAAGACTGTGTTCTGTTAAACAAGTGCTTTGGAAAGACAGGCACTGTGCCAGGGTGAGCCTTGTGCCGCTGCTTGATCACAAGAGAGGTCACTCAGTCTTGCCTTGCTCACTGGCGTGGCCATTCTTGGCATGTGAGGATAGGGGTTGGGCCCTGGTTGAGCTCAGTAAGAAGTGTCCAGAGGATAGGGGTTGGGCCCTGGTTGCCAGAGGAACCGACCATGGGATTAGAGGATTGGAATTGTTTTTCCGCCCCTGCCCCCAACTTCTGGGGCAGGGAGAGGGGCTGAGCATTGGGTTAACCACCAATGACTTAATCAGCCATGCCTGTGTAAGGAGCGTCCATAAAAACCCTAAATGAGGAGTTCCCACTGTGGCGCAATATGATCGGTAATATATCTGCAGCACCAGGACTCAAGTTCGATCCCTGGCTCAGCACAGTAGGTTAAGAATCCAGTGTTGCTACAGCTGCAGTGTAAGTTGCAACTGCAGCTCAGATCTGAGCCCTGGCCCAGGAACTCCATTTGCCACAGGGTGGCCAAGAAAAAAAATCCCTGAATGAAGGGATTCAGAGAGCCTCTGGGTTGGTGAATGCACTGAGGTGCCCAGATGGTGTCGCGCCCATACTTTCCTCTATGGATCTCCACCATTGCACTGTCCCTGGACTGTAGTCTTTGTAATAAACCAACAGTTGTAAGTATGGTGTTTTCCTAAGTTCTGTGAGCCATGTAGCAAATTATGAAGAGGGAGTCATGGGAACGCTCAGTGTGCAGCCAAGTCAGAAGTGTGAGTGACCAGGGACCTGATACTTGTGATCAGTGTCTGAAGGGAGGCCATCTCGTGGGCTTGAGGCCTTAACTTCTGGGGCTTATGCTAATTCCAGGTAGTTGGTGTCAGGATTGCTTAATGGGAGGGAAAATCCCACACATTTGGTGTTGGAAATATTGTGAGTAGAGGAAACAGTTTTTCCTTTGCTCATGTAAGAAGTAACCCCAACACATATGTCCATTTTGTGGTTGGCTTTTTGAATCGAGCTTTCCTTTAGTGAGGCTAGTGCTGTCAGGGAAAATCCGCACAGCGTGAGGGCATATCATAGTTATTGGCAAAACTCACAACAGTTATGGAGAATTTCATTCTTATTCTTGTCCTTGCTTTTGTTTTTTTTTGTCTTTTGTCTTTTTAGGGTCACACCCACGGCATATGTAGGTTCCCAGGCTAGGGGTCTAATCAGAGCTACAGTTACTGGCCTATGCCACAGCCACAGCCACGCCAGATCCGAGCTGCATCTGTGACCTACACCACAATTCATGGCAACACCAGATCCTTAACCCACTGAGCAAGGCCAGGGATCAAACCCGAGTCCTCCCGGATTACTAGTTGGGTTCGTTAACCACTGAGCCACAACAGGCACTCCTCGTCCATGCTTTGATTTACACAGATCTATGGGAACTGTTGCCACTGCAAGGCCTTGGGGTGCTTGAATGCAAGAGGAATGAACTCCTTCATGTAGAGCTGAGTGTTTGGCCCTGAGAAGGTCATGCCCTACTGATATGAAGAATTGCTGGCCTGACTTCTGGAAGGGAGAGAGCCAAGAAGTTGGCTTCTCAGCGTTCCTACTGTGGCTCATTAGGTTAAGAACCTGACAGTGTCCGTAATGATTCTGGCTCAATCCCTGGCCTTGGTCAGTGGGTCCAGGATCTGGCGTTGCCATGAGCTGTGGTGTAGGTCACAGAGTCGGCTAGGATCTGGCATTGCTGTGGCTTTCTGGCTGTGGTGTAGGCCAGCAGCTGCAACTCCAATTCAGCCCCTAGCTTGGGGACTTCCATATGCTGTGGCTTCGGCCCTAAAAAGCACACACACGCACACACACAAAAAAGAGAGAGAGAGAGAGAAAGAAAGGAAAAAAGAAAGATAGGAAGAAAGGAAGGAAGAAAGAAAGGAAGAAGGAAGCAAAGAAAAGGGGAAAAAATAAAATTTAGCTTATCAACTTCTGGGTGCCTCAGCCTTAATGACAATCTTACCAGAGGACCGTAGAGATTTCAGTCAGGTCAGCGTGGTATAGATTGGAATCTGGGCTCAGCCAGTTGCTGGAGGAGTCCATTGCACACAGTATTGGTTTCCTGGTTCCAATTTCAGAACTCATTGTAGGTTATGTAATAACCGTCTTGTCTGACAGCTCTGACCTGAAGAGTAAGTCCCGGTGGTTCAGTTCCTTCAGGAGCCAAACATGGCTCAGTCTCTCACCTCTGCCTTGTCCAGTTCTGCAGCAGTGTTGGGAGTATTCCCCCAGTGAGTTGTACACATTCCACAAACAAGGCAGGGATGAAGCAGTCACATGCTCCAGGATCCTCATGTGATCACCACTGGTCCCAGTAGATAGACCAGCTCTTCTCTGCTGCCCATGGGGGCTGCTCCATCGTTGTCATCTTCCTCTTCCTCCACAGGAGAGGCTTGACACAGAAGGCATTTCCCTGCCTTCGAGAAACCTGGAACAGCTGGGGGATATGCAGCTGAATAGGTAAAGATGAGACAGAATTCTGGGTGGCAGAAGAGACATAATTCATAAATCCCACACCCACACCTACACCCATCCAGGAGAGCAGAAGAGTGACCGGTCTCCACTAAGAGGCCAAGGGCTGCACCTTCCTTCCTCCTACTTCTTTTGAAAATGTTTACTGAAGTATAATTAATGTACAGTAAACTGTACATGTTTAAAATATACAATATAGGTTATTACAAACTATTGAGTAGATTTCCCTATGCCATACAATAGGTTCTCGTAAACCATCTGTTTTATACTGTGGTGTGTGTGTGTTATTCCCACCCTACCGATTCTTCCCTCCTTTCTACGATTCTCCTGTGGTAAACATAAGATTGGTCTTGAAATCTGTGAGTTTGGGGAGTTCCCTTCGTGGCTCAGCAGTTTACAGACCCAACTAGGAGCCATGAGGATGCCAGTTCGATCTCTGGCCTTGCTCAGTGGGTTAACGATCTGGCATTGCTGTGAGCTGTGGTGTAGGTTGCTGACACGGCTCAGTTCCTTTGTTGCTGTGGCCGTGGTGTAGGCCAGCAACTGTAGCTCCGATTTGACCCCTAGCCTGGGAACCTCCATGTGCCATGGGTGCAGCCCTAAAAAAGCCAAAGGAAAAAAAAAGAAATCAGTGAGTTTATTCTACGTTATAAATAAGTTATTTTGTATAATTTTTATTAGATCCTACATATAAGGGATATCATATATTTGTCTTTCTCAATGTAACTTACTTTATTCAGTATGGTATTTTCTAGGTCCATCCATATTGTTGCAAATGGCATTATTTCATTCTCTTTTATGGCCAAATAATATTCCATTGTATATATGTACTACATCTTCTTTATCCATTCCTCTGTCAGTGGACATTTAGATTGCTTCCATGTCTTGGATATTGTAAATAGTGCTGCAGTGAACATTGGGTCGCATGTATCTTTTCAAATTATGGTTTTCTCCAGATAGATGACCAGGAGTGGGATTACTGGATCATATGGTAGTTCTATATTTAGTTTTTTAAGGACTCTTCATACTGTCCTTCTCTAATGGCTGCACCAATTTACATTCCTTCAACAGTTTAGGAGGGTACTCTTTTCTCTTCACCCTCTTCAGTATTTTTTGTTGTAGACTTTTTAATGATGGCTGTTCTGATTGGTGTGAGGTAGTAACTCATTGTAGTTTTGGCTTGCATTTCTCTAGTAATTAGTGGTGATGAGGAACTTATTATGTGTTTTTTGGCCATCTGTATGTCTTCTTTTAGAGAAATGTCTATTTAGATTTTCTCCCCATTCTTTGGGTTGTCTGCTTTCTTTTACTCAACATTGTTATTTTAAGATTTATCTGAGAGTTCCCGTCGAGGCGCAGTGGAAACAAATCCAACTAGGAGCCATGAGGTTGTGGGTTTGATCCCTGGCCTTGCTCAGTATGGGTAAGGATCTGGCTTTGCTGTGAGCTGTGGTGTAGGTTGCAGATGCAGCTTGGATTTGGCATTGCGAGTTGTGTCTGGTGTAGGCTGGCAACTGGTGTAGGCTGGCAACTGTAGCTTCTATTGGACCCCTAGCCTGGGAGCCTCCATATGCCACAGGTACAGCCCTAAAAAGACAAAAGGACGACAAAAAAAAAAAAAAAAAAAAGATTTATCTGTGTTGTTGCATACATGAATAGTTCCTTTTTCTTGATGACTAGTATTCAATGATATGAGCATAACACAGTTTGTGTATCTGTTCATTTGTTCATGGACATTTGAATTGTTTCTAGCTTGCCAGCACTAGAAATAGAGCTTCTGTGAATGTTCATATGCAAGTATTGGTGTAAATATATGCTTTCACTATTCATGGGCTGGCTCATGTGTTTTTAAGTTTTTAAAAACCCTGTCAAACTGTTTTCTAAAATGATTGAATTTTTTCATTCCCATCAGAGACTATGAGAGTTATAGTTTCTCCATATCCTTGTCAACACTTAGTATGAGCAGTATTTTATTTTATTTTATTTGCTTTGCTTTTTAGGGCCATGGCATATGGAAGTTCCCAGGCTAGGGGCTGATTCGGAGCAAAAGCTGTCAGTTTACACCACAGCCATAACAACTCAGGACCCTAGCCACATCTGCAACCTAATGCCAGGTCCCTGACCCACTGAGCAAGGCCAGGGGTCAAACTCGTATCCTAATGGATACTAGTTGGATTCGTTTCCGCTGTACCACAATGGGAAGTCCTGAGCATTCTTTTAAATATTAGCCTTTCTAGTGGATGTGTCATGGTATCTTACTGTAGTTTTAATTTGATTTCCTTAATAACTAATAATGTTGCAGATCTATTTATGTGTTTACTTGCCATCCATATATTTCTTTGGTAAAGTGTCTCAAATTCTTTGCTGGGTTGTTGGAGTTTTCTGGTGGCTTAGTGGGTTAAGGATCTGGCATTGTCATTGCTGTGGCGTGGGTTCAGTCCCTGACCCAGGAGCTTCCACATGCCACAGGTGTAGCCAAAAAAAAGCTGGTGGTTTATGTTAATATATAAAATAATTTGGAGTTCCTGTGGAAATGAATCTAACCAGCGTCGGTGAGGACACAGGTTCCATCCCTGGCCTTGCTCGGTGGGTTAAGGATCTGGCATTGCCGTGAGCTATGGTGTAGATCGTAGACATGGTTTGGGATATGCAGTGAGAAAGAGAACTTAAAGCGGGGCCAGGCAACACTGGCCTCGATTCCTCCGTGTGTGTGTGTGTGTGTGTGTGTGTGTGTGTGTGTGTGTGTTAGTTAGTTGGTGGGTCTGTATTTTGCAAGTATTTTCTTCGGCTTATCTTTTAATTTTTGTAGCAGTGTATTTTGAAGCACAAAAGTTTTAAATCTTGATGAAGATTTTTAGGTCAGTATGTTGACTTTTATCTTTTAGAAGCTTGCGCTTTTTGTGTACTATTTAGGAAATCTTTGCCAAATCCAGGGCCACAAAGGACTTCTCTTGGATTTTTTATGGTCATTTTATAATGCTATTTCTTACATTTAAGTCAGTGACCCATTTTAACTTTTGTATATAGTGTGAAGTAAGAGTCTAGGTTCAGCCTTTTTCTTCCAAGATTCCTGGTGCTCTGAGTTAGTATTCTGTCCTCTCCCCATCACACCACCATCTCCACCTCTTCATGAAGCCACCATTCCGTCTCTGATATCTCCTGAGCTATTCAGCCTCTGATCTTCTGCTGCACACTCAAGCACACGGTGGGGACAGGGGCACCATTCCCCTTCCTCCTGCTCTGGGTACCCTGGAGCACCCCCATCTGGCAGTGATCATGGAGACAAAGACCAGAACTGGAGTTCCCGTTGTGGCTCAGTGGTTAACGAATCCGACTAGGAACCATGAGGTTGCGGGTTCGATCCCTGGCCTTGCTTAGTGGGTTAAGGTGTTGCCGTGAGCTGTGATGTAGGTTGCAGACGCGCTCGGATCCCGCGTTGCTGTGGCTGTGGCATAGGCTGGCTGCTACAGCTCCTGTTAGACCCCTAGCCTGGGAACTTCCATATGCCGCGAGTGCGGCCCTAGAAAAGGCAAAAAGCCAGGAGAAAAAAAAAAACAAACAAACAAAGACCAGAACTGCATCCCTTTGAGGCCATTAAATTTTTTTTTTTTTTTAATTTTTTGGCTCTGCCTTTGGAATGTGAAAGTTCCTGGGCCAGGGATCAAACCCATGCCACAGCAGTGACCTGACCCACAGCAGTAACAATGCCGGATCCTTAGCCTCTTGTGCCACCGGGAACCCCAAGGCCGTTCCACACTTGATGGACATTAATGCTGGTGCTAAATTGCCTTTTCCAGATAATCTAACTCTTACAGTGACAGCCAGAGGTCTGGAACTTCCCACTAGGAGAGATAACCAGACTCTTAAGATTTCTAAAATTCAACCGGAGGAGTTTCTGCTGCGCCACAGCTAAGGATCTGGCATTGTCTCTGCAGCAGTGGAGATTCGATGCCCAGCCTGGCACAGGGGGTTAAGGATCCAGCATTGCCACAGCTGTGGGGTAGGTCACAAATGCACCTCAGATTTGGTCCCTGGCCCAGGAACCTCCATGTGCCGCAAAAATAAATAAATAATAAATAAAATAAAATCAACTGGAATCTCAACTAGCCTGACATCCTTATTGGCACTTGGAGAAACCTACGTGCTTCGAAGGGAGGCAGCCTTCCTGAGTTGGAGCAGGTATTATTTTCATATCATGAGTGAGCAAACTAAGGTTTCATAAGTTTCAGTGACCTGCCCAAGGTCACTGAACTGGTTCATCACAATGTGACTTAACTCTTGGAAGCTCCAGGAAAAAAAATACCAGACTCAGACCTCCTACTCCCAGGCCAGTAGTTCCCACCCTGTAAATCCTGCAAATTTCGTGTAGAATTCCTGCCAACAAGACAAACTCTGCCCCACATTCTTTTATGGTTTCAAAGAAAAGCAACTGTAATGAATGAAGTGTTTAAAGGAGTGTATTTGGGAGTTCCCAGGTGGCGCAGTGGGTTAAGGATCTGGCATTGTCACTGCTGTAGCTCGGGTTGCTGCTGTGGTGCAGGTTCGATCCCTGTCCTGGGAACTTCTGAATACTGTGGGCCTGGCCCCAAAAAAGGGTGTACATAAGGTCTTGAGTGCAAATCAAAGAAAGAGTTGGGAGACGCTGGTTTATCTTTCCAAGGATCTAGGCTTTATTTTTTTCTTCTCCCTTTCTTGGGGCCGGAATGGGAGTGTTCCTATAGGGCTCGGGGGTCAGCTCACAGTCCCAAGTGTGTGGGGGAAGGGAGATAGGGGACTGGCTGATGTACCTTCTTTCAGCCCTGAGGATTGAGCCCTCTGCGATCTCTCTCTGTCCCCATCAAGACTCCAGTTTCTCAGCCTGGTGTTTCTCAGCCTGGCCCCTTTCCAACCTCAGCCTCTTCCTGGGTCTTTTCATCAGCCCGCTGTCCACCTAGCTAGGCTGGTCACCTCAGGGATTCATACCCTTTTCCTGGTCCATACCCTTCTTCCTGTCCTTCAGTGTCCCTGCACTCAATCCCCTGAGAATCAGCTTGGGTCCTGGATTCTCTCTGCTGCATGGGCCTGTTCCTGCCCTGGCACCCTCAGGCCTGGTGACCCTCACATGGTGCTAATCCTGTTTCTGAGGCTCTGTCTTATAGAACCTCTCCGTCTGTGGCCTGAAACTGGCAATTAGGTTCATCTCATTACCATCTGCAAAGCTTTCCTGTGTGTCTTATTTCCCCAGCTAGACTGTAAGCTCCTCCTGGACACAGACAGGTCTGATCCTTCCTCGTTGCAATGAGTATCCTCAGCACCTGGCACCGTTCGTGTGGTACTGAATCGATTTGGATTACTTGTATTTGATTTTCCCGGGTCTGAGTCTTGGAAGGAAGGTGGGAGGTTTGCCGTCTGTAGTTTATAGTTTTGAAGTCTGGAAAGGAGACAGGCTGTGGTGGCGCAGAGATGCTTACTGCTCTCAGGGCTAGAGCCTTGGGGTTAATATAAGCTGGCATTCCTCTCTGAAGGTGAGAGAAATGAGGGGCCATGGAATAGAGGTCCTGGGCTCAGAACCAGCCCTTACACCACCCAGGAGTATCCCTGCCCACAGAGACGTCTCCTTTGCTTCACACACGGGGAGGGCAGGAATGCTCTACACGCCAAGCTCCAGGAGAACGTGTCCTGTACTTCAAGCTGTGCTGCTTGGGAAAGGATCTGCTTGTGTGCAGCTTCTACCCATCTGCTTGAACTAGATTTAAAGAATGCAGGAAGCATGTACACTGCGCACTGGGGAAGGTACTTCCGGGGGCTGAATGATGAACCAGGCATGGTCCCAGCTCTTAGTAAACTCACCGCCTGGCAGGGCAGGTGACACATGAACACATTTGAGCATGATGCAAATCGCCAACAATCACTAAAGGTGGGAGCTCATTCCTGGAGAGGAGACATTTAGAATGAGACTTCCAGAAGGATAGGGGTTGGAGAAGGGAATTGCAGGAGGTGGGATCTGCACGAGTGAAGTCAAGGAGTTAGGATCCTGCAGGGTAATATTCAGAGGACAGAACTAAGTTACCTGAGTGTAGGCTGAGACAGGAACCTGGAACCAGTCGGTACATGTCCTTGGAAACCAAGAGACAGAAAGTAGAATGATGGTTGCCAGGAACTTGGGAGAAAGTTGTTTCATAGTATAGTGTTTCAGCTTTGTAAAATGCAGAGTTTTGGAGATGGATGCTGGTGATGGTTGCAGAATGGTGCGACTGTACTTAATACCCCTGAACTGAACATATAAAAATAGTCATTTGGTAAATTTTTTGTTATGTGTATTTTGCCCCCCCCCCAAAAAAAAACCTTGAAAGCCAGCTTAATATTTAAGGGCACAACCTCTGAGTTAGACAAACAGACCCAGGTTTGTTTGTTGCTTCATAGTTGGGCAACCTTGGGCAAGTTACTTCATCTCTTAAAGCCTCAGTTTCCTTATCAGTAGAACTGGGATGATGTTAAAACCAACTTGTGGAGTAGCTGTGAGGAGTAAAGGAGGATGTTGCTGTGGTGTGCACAGTATGTGCCTACATACAGGAAGCCCTCAACAGATGACCGTTGTTAATGCCATGTGCTAGCCTCTTGCCTTAGGGAGCCCAGCACTGACTGGGGGTTATTGGAAGGGGCGGAATGTGAAGCCTGGTAGTGCTCAGACACATGCAGTAGACAAGTAATGCTGGGGCTGTATCAGTATCAGGAGGCAGTGAGAGTGCTCTGAGGGTAGAAGATGCCTTTCCAAAGCTGCATGGAGCCAGAAGAAATGGGGTGCTCTCTCTCTCTCTCCCTCATAGTGATCTTGAATCTACTATCCTATTTGTGCTGCCTATTTTTCTCATCTTTTTTGTGTTTCTCTTTCAGATTGATTATTTTTATTGTTGACTTTTCTCCTCTGTTAATTGAAAGTTATACACTGTTTCTTTTTCTTCTTCCTTTTAGATTTCTTAGAGATTAGCACATGCATACCTATCAAGATCTAAATTTCGTCTATCACTTTACCTTCCTCTTTGTAAAATGCAAAATCTTAAAACATCTTAACTCTGTCTACCCACTCCTGTTACATTGTTTTAATGTACTTTAATTCTGTCTGGTTTTATTGTGACCTCATAGGACCTTATCATTCCTGTTATATCATACAGCCAATGGTTGTTTAGCTTTACCCACAGTATTTACTACTTTTTTTTTTTTTTGGCTCTTCATAGCTTGTAGCATCTCAGATCTTCCATGTGTGATCATTTTCTTTCTGCCCAACATACATCCTTTAATGAGAATTGTTTTAAGTTGTTGGTTTCTTAATTGCATGTGCTTCTCCAGTGACCTGCATTTGTGCTCTCTTCTCATGATTACTGTTTTGGGTAGCATAATTGTTCATGTATGATTTAGTATCTTTACTGTATATATGCCTTTCCTGGTGAGCCTTGTCATTTGTGGTGTTTTTGATTCTGGTTGTGGCCTTTTCTTTTCTGCCTAGAGAAGTTCCTTTAGGATTTGTTGTAAAGCTGGTTTAGTGTTGCAGAAATCTCTTAGCTTTTGCTTATCTGTAAAGGTTTTGATTTCTCCTTCAAATCTGAATGAGAGCCTTGCTGGATAAAGTAATCTTGGTTGGA
>PVHT021183554.1:2172582-2214793 GCA_004024745.2 Catagonus wagneri
TGTGGGGCTTCCCACCCGGGAGGTATGGGGTTGCTTCTATCACGTAATCGCCCCTCCTACCTCTTGATGTGGTCTCCGCTGTGTCTTCTGGAGCAGAGTATCTTTTTTGGAAGTTTACAGTCCATTTGGTTGAAGGTTGCTCGGCATTTGGTTGTATTTTTGCTGTTATTTGGGAGAGAAGTTGAGCTCCAGTCCTTCTGTTCCGCCATCTTAATCCAATACATGGAATCTTTTACTCCCACGATGGCGCCTCCCCGCGAGTCCTGAAGACACGGGCTCCTATCTGCATGGGCAGCGCCCAGTGTTGTCCAGAAGCTGAAGCTCCAGTACGTCCTGAGGAGACACCTCCTTGCCGCGTCTACTCGGCCAGGCTTCCAGAAGCCAAAGCCCTGGCGAATCCCAGATTCAGTTAAACCAAAGTTGTGAGGCTAATTAGCCTTGGTGGAGCCACGTTATTAAGACTGAGAAGGTGACATAAGCAGCCACCATGTCTCGGGTGTTACGGAAGACCCGTCCCCTCCGAAGGATCGTGGCTTCTCCACTGAGTAGCCTTTAAATTATGTAAATCCTTTCCTCAGTCAGGGTCACTCCGCGGTCTGGGTCCCAACCAGCGGGAGGCCTTGCATATTGGCTCCATAGTATTTCTGGAGGTCCAGGCGCGGGGGCCAAGCCCGGTGGTGGCAAAGGTGCGGCTTCCCGCAGGCGGCGCCACCCAGGTGAGATGAACTAGTGTGAGGATAGAGAGGCCCGGGATGTCTGGAGGGTCCTGATCATGTACAAATGAGGAAATGTCCAAACAGGTTACAAAAGTTTGGGTCAACTTAACGGTGTGTGTGGACCGTGCCTCCGCGGCTCTTTGGAGGCCTGGAGGGTGCGAGGCGGTGATGCCGGGGCGCCCCTAATGAGAATTCTTTGGTTATGCATTCTCTCAGGTTTTCTTTGTCTGAAAATGTGTTTGTTTTTTGTTCATTCATGGAAGATATTTTCACTGGATAAAGAATTCTGACTTGTCAGGTCCCTTCTACTCCCAGCTTCTGTTGTTCTGTTGTTGCCATTGATAGGTCTGCTGTAATCTAAGCACAGTGACTTTTTCTTTGGTTCTCTCTCTTTCTCTCATGTATGTTCTGCAATTTATTATATATGTTTAAGGGTGTATTCCTTTTATTTTTAATCATGCTTGGAATTCCTTGGGTTTCTTAACATCTGTGAATAGTGTTTCCTATCAGTTCTGGAAAATTCTCAGCCAGTATCTTTTCAAATATTGCCTCTTTCCATTTTCTTTCTCTTCTCCTCCTAGAACTCCTACTAATCATAGGCCACCTTCTCCATGTCTCTTAAGCTTTATTCCATATTTTCTATCTTTTGGTCTCTCTGTTGTTTTCTGTTGCTTCTCTCTTTTTTCTTTTCTTTACTTTTCTTTTAAGGCTGCGTCTGTGGCATATGAAAGTTCCCAGGCTAGGGGTCGTATTGGAGCTGCAGCTGAGGCCTACACCACAACCACAGCAATGCCAGATCCGAGCCGCATCTGTGACCTTCACTGCAGCTTGCAGCAATTCCAGATCCTTAATCCAGTGATCGAGGCCAGGGATTGAGGCCGCATGCTCACAGATACTAGTCAGGTGCTCAGCCCACTGAGCCACAGCAGAAACTCCTGTTGCTTATTTCTAATCCACCTGCCAGTTCACCAATTGTCTCTTTGTTTAAAAAAAAAAAATTGTGTCTTTAGTTAAGTCTAATCTTCCACCACATTTTAAAATTTTAGTTATGGTATTTTTCATTTCTGGAAATTCTGTTTGCTTTTTACTCAAATTGGTTAGGTCACTCTTTATGTTTTTCTACTTCGTGAAGATATTTTTAAGCTTGCCTTTCATTTCATTAAGTATGGTAAGCATGGTTATTTTATAATCTGTACTTGATAATTCCACCATCTGAAGTTGTACATCTGTGTCTGCTGTCTGTTATCTCTGCTGGTTCTTGTTCATTGTTTCCTTGTGTGCTTGGTTATTTTTGACTTACGTACTGCTTAACTTTTACTTGGAAATTTATTGGTGGGTATTTGTGGAGGCCTAAGATGAGGCCTAAAATGAAGATGTCTTCTCTCAGAAAGGATTTACCTTCTGCCACGTGCCTCAGGGAAATTGCAGTCCAGGAATGCTTTGAACTAAATTCATGACTTGAGGCTTTTTGAACCACTCAGTGATGTGAATTTGAGCAGCTATTCTGTATGAAGCCTAGTTTGTGGTCACAACTTCTCAGAGGCCTCCTCCATCTTCTTTTGCATTCCCCTGGAGGTGAGGTTTTAGGGTACCAGCTTAATCTAAGAGGGTCTCTGGATAGATTCCCCACTTGTGACAAGCTCTGAGTTTTGACCTTTGTCCCTATTGCCCCTCAAAGTCATCCAAACTGAGATTCGCATATACCGGTATCTGTAAACACCCACAGAACCAAAATGACTTTGTCTCTCTTTACTTTTCTAGGTTCTTATCTCTTCTTTAATTTTCAACTTTATTCCTTTCTCTCTTGCCAGTTCTTTGATGCTTTCAATAGGATTTTTCATATTTTATCTAGGATTTGGGTTTTTGTTTTTGTTTTTTAGCAACTATTATTCCCTAAAACTAAAATTGGCAGATCTTCTCATTCTCTGTGATGGTTTAAAATTGAAGTATAGTTGACTTAAAACACTGTATTAGTTTTAGATGTACAACATAGTGATTCAGTATTTCTACAGATTATACTCTAGTTAAAGTTATTACAAAATAATGACTATATTTCCCTAGGTGGTACAATATATTTATGCTGTGTGATTTTGCATATGTCACTTCTCTTTGGGCCTCAGCCTTATACCTACTTCATAGGGTGGTTGGGAGGATTAGATGAGAAAATGAAGGTAAAGGCACAGTGCTCTACACATAATACTTATTCTTGGCATAATACATGGCAGTTCCCTTTCCTCTTACTTCTTGGTGGGGCTGGATCTTTGGGACAAAACAGGAGCCCAGTCATTCAGTCTGAAACCCAAGGTCCTAGGGGCTGATGCCCAGGATTCTCCATCCTCCTTCAACCCCTGAGGTACTAGCTAAGGTGTGACCCCACATACAAAGGTCTGTAGCACAACAAAGCCGGGCTGGGTGCCAGGGAGTTACCTGACCACCAGATTCAGTGCTGGGGATCATGAAATGTCCCTGGGGAAGTCTACCCATGACCTCAGCAGCATCCCCAGAAGTGACATCCGTAAGGCCTACAAGGGTGTTTGGCTGCACATTGCTTGGAGTGACTTGTCTTGAAAGCCAAGCCTCTGGGAGAAATAAGCCAAGAGCACCCCTCTCTACCCTGGGGATCTGGAACCAGGGAGTTCCCTGGAGGCTGTATAGGCTGTCCCCGGAATTAATTCTGACCCCTCTACCTGCCTCCATTACACTTCTCCCCCGCCCTAAACCCCTGCCACTAGAGTCAGCCCAGGTCACCACAGCTCTGACACCAGAGGATTTCTATGCATTTCCAAGGCCATACACACTACTTTTTGTGAATAACATTTTCTCGCCAAATAAAATTCCCCAAACTCAGGGTCAGACAGCCCTGGAATATCGTGTCCCTTCAGCCCCCTTTTTGGTGTTGGTTGGGGAATGAACTATCCTTCGCTGAGCTTAACCTTGGTCATTCTGATCCCCATGGCTTTTACGTCAGTTTCCCAGTAGGTGAAGTCTGGCTGGGCTGTTGAGCAGGCTGAACACTTCCACTCTGATGGAAGTGAGTCCCAGCCCAGAGAGACCTTTCTAGATTTCAGTCAGGAAGGGTGGAGAGCAGCTTGGAGATAACTGCATTGGCAGCCCAGGTCTAGAAGAATGAAAAGTTACACCATCCTAAGCATTATAGAATACTTTATAGATCGAAGCTACTTTCTTATCAAATGCAGCATTTTTTTTTTTTGCCATTTTACCTGTATACATCCATAAAGTAGACGATTTTTTTAAACAAATTTATCCAGCGAAAAAGAGGTGCATACCTTGGAGTTCCCTTATGGTATAGCAGGTTAAGGATCTGACTTAACCATCTGGCAAATGTACCAGGGCAGGCCACTGCTGTGGCGTGGGTTTGATCCCTGGCTCCAGGGAACTTCCACATGGCATGGATGCAGTCGAAAAAAAAATAAAATAAGTACATGCTCTTGCAAAGGGGAAATGAGATCTAAATGCAGATAAAATGTATCAATTAAGGGGCCCTAGTCCCTGGGCTCCTGCCTTTAGAGAAGGCAACATTCTCGGAAGCATTCAGCTCCATCCTAATTGTCCAGTGGGGAATCAATGTGTCTCCATAGGAAAACATTACTAAGGGCCTTTAGAGTGAGCCGTCTCCAAGAAATTCCCTACAGAGGCAGAAGAAGGAGAATTAGGCCATCCCCAGACTCAGCACCCATTCTGTATCAAGAGGCAAACATCACTGCATCTTTTCTTTTTTTTTAATCTGAGAATTTCTCTGGAATTCTTTGAACTCCCGTAGCAAACTTTATTATCCTTTGCACTTCTTATCTCACATCATAAGCTGTTTTTCTGAGATTTGCTCGTGTTTCCTTGGCCTGGGCAGCCCTTTTACCCATACCTACCTGGAAAAGTCTCTATTACTCAGAAACTGTTCAAACTGGCCTTGACCCTTGACACTCCCAGTAGAAAGACCAGCTCATCTAATTCTGCTGGAGAGTGAGCTATGAATGAGAATGACATAAAATGGGTGCCATTCCCACCTTCCTTCCTGGTACACCTCTTCTGGCACATTTTTTGATCAGTTCACGGAGCACTTGGAATTGTGTTGGCCTCTTGGCTCCCCCTCTGGGCTGTAAGCCCATTTCAAACAGGGCTTCATGCTCTCCTCCCCACATTTCTCTTCTCCACACACCCAGGGACACTCGCTGGACCAAGCTCGGAAGGCTATATGGGTCAGTGAGTGTCTAAATGCGGGCTGCACCCTCCAGCCAGTAGGATATTCGTCTGTCTTCTCCGAGGCATCTAGTACAGGGCCCCATGTGTAGCAGGCACCCTAAAAATACTTGTGAAATGGAAGGGGGTGAATTGCAGACCCTTTGCAATGGAAGATGCTAAGGTGCCAAAGATCTTAGCAACTTCCTAAGCCAAACTGTGTGGGCTTACGAATAAGTTTCTAGGACATCACTTGGCAATGCCAGCTTGAGGAATTTTCAAGAAAGGCAATACTAGAAGGCCTATCTCCAAGAGAGGTGCCACAGGATACCTTCCAGGACAGGCTGACCTTTAATTTGTCCTTTGATGTGAAACCGGTTACTAAATCAGCCAGAATGGGACCCAAGAACAGCCAGCTCACAGCTAGTTCTGCTCAAGAGTAAACAATGGGAGCAGTTCCCAGTGGTGGCACTAGGGTTTGGAAAGAAGTGTGGCACTCATGATCGTCTGTCCGTGGCATCCGGAATTGGTTTGACCAGGGTTGGACAGCAGCCTTTCTGCCTCCAGCCCAGGTTTGTTACCCTGGACTGTGCCTCTGGCTCTTGGCTGTCCTTCCTCCCAAATGGGCTGCTTGGGTGCAGGAACTTTGGCCCCTGGCACACACGTGTCTCTGGTTACCAGCTTTGAAGCTTGTGGGCTATTATTTCTGGGTATTTAGTCTTCCAGATTTGAACCCTGAAGACGTATTTCCTTCAGTCCTTTTGTACTTGGCCTCTGCACTGTTCCCTGATTGACTGGGCAGAGTGGGAGCTCTCACCTGCCTGCAAGGCCCAGCTCCCAACAGATTAGCTAGCTTATCTTAGGCTAGAGCTAAACAGGAAGGCCAATGCTTCAGGGCTGGGTGGAAAAGGGATCACCCCTGCACAGCCAGAGGACCCCTGTACCATGGAGAAGGAGGTTAGGACTGTCCAGGCAGTCAACCAAAGCATCAGGAACTCCTGTGGTTCCCTTTGCAGTGTTTGTCTCACTGTGTGCAGGAATCATGGTAGAGCCATTCTGCTCCTCCCAGCTGTTCACTGTGGATGGAATTTCTTGTGCTGTTTTCCACCAGATCTGGGGAACCTCCCAATGAACTCTGGGTCCGAAACCTCAGCACCCTCCCCTGTCTGGAGGGGAGGCGTAACTGCTCCTTCTCCTCTGCCAAGGCTCCTTGTTCCCCGCTGTAGTGGGAGGAACAGGGAGCGCCCCACCTGAGGTGCTGGCTGAACCCTGAGCTGTACATTCTTCCCTTTTCCCAGGGAAGCAGCCTGCCTCTCCTTGGAGGCTGTGCCTCCTGCCCCACTCTCCCCTGCTCCTAGCTTCTCAGTTCTGAACCTCTCACACTCTGCCCTATGGTGACGCACCTCACCTCCTTGGGCAGGTAGAATCTGCTGACTAAAGCCTCATGGATGCCTGTGTGCCTGGCACTGGTAATACAAAGATGGACATGACAGTGTCCCAGCCTCACAGAACCTATGGTCTTCTGGGACAGACAGACACTAACGACAGATTATACTCCTGGACTGTGGGGTACAGAGGAAGCTGTCCACTGTGACCTGCTTCCCCAGAGAGGGCACAACTGAACAGGGCCTTGACAGAGGAGTAGGAGTTCTCTGTGCGGATGAGGCAGAAGATGGCCTAGCTGCTGGAGGGGAGAGAGGGAAGAGGCTGGAGTGGGTGCCAGGCCACTAGAAACTAGGCCTTGCAGACCAAGCTGAGTGATGACTCAATCCTGAGGGCTGCACTGAGGGTCCAAGGATACTCTGCCTGTTTCTTCTTTTTTAAAAATAGCTGTATTGAAGTATAATAATACGTGCAAACTGAACATACTTGAATCGGATGAGCTTTGACTTGTATATAACATGCACATGTATACACTTGTGAAACCATCGCCACAATCAAAATAATGAGCACATCCATCACCTCCAAAAGTTTCCCAGTGGCTGTTTGTCATACTCCCTCCTATACCCAGGCAACCACCCATCTACTGCTATCTGTCACTACAGATTAGGTTGTATTTTCTAAATTTTATACAAATGAAATCATCCAGTATGTACTGTTTTTGTTTGTTTTTCTTATCACTCAGCATCTTTGTTTTGTGACTCATCCATGCTGTGTATATTCATAGTTAATTCCTTTTCATTGCTAAGTAGTGTTCCATGGTGTGGATTATATCACAATCTGTTTATTTCTTCACTTGCTAATGGACATTTGGGTGGTTTCTAGTTTGGAGCTGCTACAAATAAACCTGCTATGAATATCTATATGCAAATGTTTGTGTAAGTAGCTAGGAATGGAATGGCTGGGTCATATGATAGGTATATGTTTAACTTTTAAGGAAATTGCCAGATTGTTTCCCATTGGTTGTTCTGTTTCCCATTCTCACCAACAAGGTATGAATTTTTCATATACCCTTTCTTGACTGGCTATGAACCACGGCGTAAACCTTTCAAGCTGAGTCTCCATTGGGTTTGCCCAGCTGGTGACTGCAGCTGTGACCCTTGGAGCTAGGACAGGGAAGGAGGGATCTCCTGGAAATCCTTCCAGAAGACGGTGTCAGACTTGGCATCATCTTAAGAAGCTTGTTTGTCATCGATATAGGCCCAGGGGCTGGAGGAATTGAGCAGGACCTGCAGATAATGAACGAAGTTATCTCTAGCTCAGCACTTGAGAAAATCCCTCTGGATCCAAAGAGCCACAGTCCAACAGTTACAGCCTAATTTTCACAGAAACTAATTTTTGTGTAAATAAATGAGTTCAGCTGATGTCAGGAGAGTTAGGGAGAAGGCCTGGTCTCTGGCTTAGAGCTCTATTCCAGGAAGCTGGCCCCCTGGTCAGATTGCCCTAGGAGGAGCCTTGGAACTCACAGCCTAGAACTCTAGAGCCCTGGGGACTGCCCAGGTCAGGGCTGCCGATCTAGGCCCATTCCCTGCAGGAAGGAGCACGGAGCAGCACCCAGCACTAGAGGACAAGGCTGATGTCCCTGTCCCTCTGGTCACTGCTGGGGCCTGGCCTTTCTGGATTGTGATGTTTGTATGGAGTGAGTCCTACCCGAATTTGGAGTGTGCAGTTCATTCATTCATCCATCAATCAGTGCCTCTTTGGAAACAGAGGTGACTCAGCAGGTTGGGGCCAGGTTGTGAAACCATCCAGTTCCTGCCAAGGGATGTAGATTGTATTTATAGGAGGGGCAAAATGGTAATTAGGTCAGATTTGTGTTTTAGAAAGGGACCCTGGCAGCCAGTGCATAGGATAGATTTGAGCGTGGAGAGACCATGGGTGGAAAGAGCATTAGGAAGAGGTCAAGGAGGAGCTGAGTGGGTGGTGGTGGTGGTAAGAGAATAAGGGAAAGACACATGTGGGGGTGACAGAGAAGAGTCAGCACCATTCCATGGCCCCCTGCTCTTCTCATGGCTTCATTGACACTGCTCTCTCTTGATTCCCAGAAAAAATGAGGAATGGAGTTCCCTTGTGGCTCAGCAGGTTAAGGATCCATTGTTATCACTGCTACGACTTGGGTCACAGCTGTGGTGTGGATTCGATCCTTGGCCTAGGAACTTCTTCTGCAAGCCATGGGTGTAGCCAAAAAGAAAAAAAAATTAATAAATAGGGGGATGGTTGGAGGGATAGAAGGTTGACTGGCTCAGGAGTGAGCCAAGGCATACATCTTCCATCCATCCATCACTTCCTCCTGAGCAGCCATCCTTCACTGAGGTGAAGGTGGGGACCACAGGTCCTCCCAGTCCAGCAGGATGTTAGTGATTCATGTCTGACCATGCTCATCATGGACTGACTCCCAGAGGCTCAGTTGGTCACCTGTGACACAAAGGCCCTGCCATCCCTTCTTCCTGAAATTCCTAAGGCAGTAAGGGACTCCCTGGGGCTATAACTTTGAATTTCTGGGTAGGAAAGGCCCCGTGTCTCATAGAGACCCCATCCTCTGGAGCAGGACAGGAAGGGAGGAGAATCCAGAGCCTGGTGGGGAGGTCAAAAGTTTCAACGTGACGTCTGCCAAGGAGCTGGGTCTCAGCTGCAGTCACTGAGCATTGACATCATGGTGCTCTTTTCCTGGTTACTCACAGTGAGTACAGCACCGTCCAGGAAGGTTTCTGTCATTCTGACTGATCTGCTGAAAGCTTCATCCACAGGTGACCTCGGAATGGCATTCACTGTAACCAGAATTCACCTTCAAAATAGTGTGCATGGGCAGGCGGGGGCCGGGTGGGGAGGGAGGAGCGGTGAGAGGGGCTATGGGCAGGGGCTGCTGCATTTGTCTGATGTGGAAAAAAAACACCAGTGTCATGCAGGAGAAGCCTGGAATCTTGAGTTCCAATCCCCCGTGCCGCCTCCACTGGGTGACCGTGGGAAGCAATCACTTCATCTCTCTGGGCTGCAATTTGCGTCTGTGTTCCCTTGGCCTCAATCGGGACCCTGTGAAGGTCAAAGCACTGGGCACAGACCCAGTGAAGTGGGTTTGAGAAGATGGATTAAAGATGTTTACTCCTGCTCCTCCACTCAGCCTTATGGACCAGTCATTGACAGAGAGTGAATCGTGGTGTATCAGAGCTGGGAGGGCACTTAGAGGCTTCCACTTGGGCTCTGAGGGCTCCTCATGAACCTCTGTGTTTGGTGCTCCGGGCTGCAGTACACCAGGGGTCACTGACTCAGGACTGGCCTGTCCCCTGCCTGGTGGCACCACCAGCAGGCCCTTCCCACCCTTGCCCATTGAACCACTGAGGGAAGAGGGCCTGCTTGGTCAGGCCTACCAGGCAAACGTGGCCTTCCTGTCCATGAGGCCATTGCAGCAGTAGCAGCAGTAGTGAAATCGGTCCAGGTGCAGACAACAAAGATGAGGAGGCCGAGGGCAGAGTGGGAGCAGGAGAAACCCAGTGCCTGGAGATAAGTCTTGTGCTGAGCGGGAGGTTCCTGGCACACAGAGGGGAGCTCGGTGAGGGTGTTATTCTCAGTCCAGGGCAGCACTCCCCTGGTTCGATGGTAAAGACCAGAACCAGGCACCAGATGGTGGCGGTACCATGCTGAGAAACCCCAGGCAGGAAGCCGGGTGATGAGGTGTACAGATGGCACAGGCTGGGCTTCCCTGGACCCAGGTCATGAATTCCCCTCGATGACTTGGGAACTTTGGTGCCAAGAGCACCCTGTGAATCTCCACAGCACTGCCAAGAGCCACCTGTGGGGCTGCCACCTGCCTTGGGTGAGTGAGGAGGAATGCAGAAGAACTGACAGGGCGTGCCCCTGGAAGGGGAGGCTGTGATCTCTGTGCTGTATTTGTGCAGCAAACACTCCCCCAGGCCTCCTCCACAGTCCCGGGTCCATAGTCCAGAGTGAGGTGGCCTCGCTCCAAGGTGTGAGCCACCTCCGCAAATCTTCCTCTAGGCTTTTCTCTGTGTCCCCCAGGTCCTACCTGCTCCGGGCAGAAGAGATGCCCCTGGCTGCTTGCTGAGTGAGTGATGGAAGAGGAGGAGCAAGCAGCCAGACAGAGTGGCCCTTAGCCCCCAGGCCTTCCACCCACTAGCATGTTTTCCAAACTGGCCGTGCCACTTTGCATTCCCTCCAGCTATGTCTGATAGTTCCATTTGCTTTGCACCCTGAGCAGAATTTGTTGTTGCCAGTTTTTTCCTTTTGACCATTCGAATAGGTGTGTGGTAGTATTTCCATGTGATTTTAATCTGCTTTTCCCTCATGACTAATGATGCCAGACTGACATATTTTATTGCCAGTCAATCCTGTCGCATGTGGTATGTGACTAGCCAGGGCTCCCAGTGCAGGCACCTGCAAAAGATGGAGGACCGAACTGGGCTGGGGGCAAGGGAGGCCCAGGGATGGTCCTGGGAAGAGGAGGAAGAGACCTTGGTCAGGGAGCAGGATTAGAGGTACTGCTGTGGGTGGTAAGGGCATGAGGGCAGAGGGGGAACAGTGCCCACATCCAAAAGACTTCAATGTTTGACTGGAGGAGCTTGGTGTCCATCGGGAAGGCCAAGGTCAGAGGCTTAACCAGCCTATTCATTTCTCCCCATCACCCCGCCCCCACAACCCATGCTCAGTTCCTCAGCTGTGACTATGGTTTTATCAAAATTCACAGAACTGTATACTACAAAGGGTGGATTTTGTTATATGTAAATGGTACTTCATTAATGTGACTTCCAACAAACACACATTAATCGTAGCCACTGTTTCTGAGGCCTCCTAGGCACTGTGCCCGGGGCTCTGCATGTTGCTCATCCAACCACTCACAATACAATACAATAAAGCACAAATAGCACACACCTAACACACAGTCACTACAAACGCAAAACACGCGGACACACACACACAACATGAAAAAACAATTCACACAAAAAAACACACAACAGCACAAAATACACTGTACATGCACACACAACACACAGTCAACAAAAAAACACACACAACACTTAGCAAGTGTTTACTGAGCACCTTGGCCAGGTGCAGCACACCACCACTCAGTCCCCTAGCACTTTCAGACACCGGTTCCCTGACTTGTGTAGAGAAACCCACAGGAAGATGTGGCCAGAGCCTAACCCTAGGGGCCTGCGGGGGAGCTTGAAAGTTCTCTGTAAGTGTGTTTCCATGGGGAGAGTAAATCCTAGCTTTGTCAGCCTCTCAGGGGAGTCGGCAACCCAGACAGAGAGAGACCAGGGGACCGAAGAAAGAATAGCACCCTTGCCCCCTCTCCATGGTGCTGGCCCTGCACAGGAGGGCCGACTGTGCCCCTCACAGAGCCTGCGTAGTGTGGACTGTGGAGGCTCTGGGCCCACTTCTGTGTTCTGCTTTCTTGCTCGATGGCTGGTCCTCTGCTTTCAGAGTGTTTTTGTGTCTGTGTCTGCCCAGCTCAGATGAAAATGACCCTGGCTTCTCTTTTGAGAATCCAAATGTGGAGCCCCCCCCCTCCCAGTAAAGCCAGGGGTGGGCTACACATGCACAGAAACTTTGTGCAGCAGGAGAAATGAGCAAACCAGGCTGCCCAGACCAACGCAGCTTCATACAATGTGGAGTGGAGGACAGATGACAAGATGGAGAACATCTGACACCTTTTAGGTGTGTTGTAAAGACACAGAACAGTACCATTCATTGTTATGGTTATAAACTTAGGTCACAAAGGTATAAAGACATGTACAAGAAAGCTACATACTAATTTCACAACGGGATTAGCTCTTGAGGAGACATTATCAAAAAGAGACGAAGAAAGCAAATATGGCAAGAGGCTACCAAAGCACATTTAACAAGTCAGAGATATATGAGTCAAATCAAAAGGCTGTGTTGCATCCTATCTTCTGTACTTTTAAGTATTTCATACATAAGCAAGCCAGACTGAACCTTGAAAATGTTACACTAAATGAAATAACAAGACACAAAAACACAATTATTGTATGGTTCCACTTATGTGAAGTACCTCGAGTAGAAATTCATAGAGACAGAAAGTAGAAAAGTGATTATAGTGGGGCTGGGAGGAAGGAGGATGGGGAATTATTGTCTAATAACAGAGTTTCAGGTTGGAGTCACAAAAGTGTTCCAGAGATGGGTAGTGGTGATGGTTGCCATCTAACATGAATGTCTTAATGCCACTGAACTTGATGCTTAAAAATGGTTAAAATGGTAAATTTTATGTTATGTATATTTTACCACAGTAAAAATAAATAAAAATAAGCCAGAATAGCCAAAATGATAAAGACATAGAGTGGTGGTTGCCTAGGGCTGAGGAGAATGCTGGGGAAATGGGGTCATGGCCAGGAGGTGTGGATTTCCTTTTGTGGTCATGAAAATGTTCTAAAATTGATTGTGGTTATGGATGTACAACTCTGCAAATACCCTAGAAAACACTGAATTGAGCACTTTCAATGGGTGGAGTCTATGGTATGTGACTTATATCTCAGTAAAGTTGTATTGTTTGTTTTTTTTTGGTTTTTTGTTTTTTGTTTGTTTTTTGAGCTGACTGTTCTTACAAAAGTCTGCTACTCTAGTAGAAGCTGTGGTCTGTCTGGTGTGAACCTGGCTCTGACAGGAGTGTCACAAAGTCATCAGGAGCCCAGAGTCTCCTCTGCCCTGCCAGCCTGTGACATGGGGAGGGAGCCCAGCCCCCAGGGCAGGAGCTATTGCCACATCCGTGGGGCTCTAGGATTGAAGCTCCTAGCCTCTGCGGAATGAGGTTAATGAGAATTGGCTCCAGGCTCAAAGGGTTTTGAGCCTTAATTAATACTTGCAAGGCCCTCAGTGATTGTGAAATCAGAGGTTCTTTCTGTAAATCTACACAACAGTGGCCTTATTAGTGCTAGTGCATTATTCAGGAGAAAGAAGCCAGCCTTCTTATCACTGACTTAGCTCCCTGGAGGTCCCTAGAGAGGCTGGTCCCGGGGTGTTGAGGCCAGGCCGAAGCTGTTTCTCACGGCCCTCTTGTCATGCCTTCCAGCCCACCCCTAGGGTCTGAGTGGTCTGCACAGGTCCAGGGCTCCAGGGTGGCCACCCTGAGCACTGTGGCCAGGCTCCTAGTGGAGCCTGGGTCTCCACTCTGGCGTCTTCAGAGGGCAATTAGGAAGATCCCCCACAGCAGTCTTGGCAGTGGTCCATCGAGGCCTAAAGAAGGTGGAACATTTCGTTTTCTATAAATCTCGAGCCTCCTGTAGGACACTGGCCACCTTCCCAGGCGGCCGTCTTTTCTGTGTTCAGTGCACCTCCTAGGATTGAGCACAGCCAGGCTGTGGGGCCCTGAGGGGAGGTCTGGCTCTGCCCTCTGCCTCGGGCAGCCTGTGGGCGTGGACCCATTCTGTTTGGGCTTAGCTCAGGCCTTTCCGTTTGTGACTCCTTCCTGGCCTGCTCAAGCTCCCTCCACCAGTGGGCCCTGCATTCTCCAAAGGCTGCATGGCACAGCCTCTCCCTCTTTGTTCTTTTTTTTCCTCCTCCTTTGTTCTGATGCCATCCTGCCAGGGCTGGATCCTCAGACCACCTGACCCTTTGGGCATCCACCCAAGAACACCTCACACCAGCCTCTGGGGCCCCTGTTTATGCTGGGCAGCCTGATGCCAAGCAGGACCATCCTCACCTGGCCGTGAACCTGTTTGTAACCACTGGGATGATTCTCTGGCCAGGGAGGTGGGAGGTAGAGGGAGGCATGGGCCAGGAGCCAGGATCTGTGGCCCTGGGGGTCTTTGAACTTAGGTACCCTGGAGGCCCATGAACTTGAGGATTTGCAGCCTTAGAGTACCTGTGGCCCTACGTATCTTCAGCTCAGAAGCCCTATAGTTTCCAGTACCTGCTAACCTGAACTGTCTTCTGGTATGTGAACCTCTCTAATCACTCGTTTTGATGGTTATGTGCTGCATGCATTGTTGTTAGGACATGGCATAACCCTCCCTCCCTGGAGACCGCATGTCTGAAGACCCATTTCCCAGCTCTCCACATTTCCCCTCAGAGTGTTGCTTTCTAATGGATGCAACTTGTATTTCCTGCCATGTAAGTCTGAGGATCGTGAACATCCTCCTTTGCTTCAGCCATCCCTCCCTTCCTCTCTCCCTCCCTGCTCCCTGTCATCCTTTACCATAGACAGTACAGTACTTATCTCTTTCCTTATCCAGGACCAGTTGAACAAGATGGAATTGAGGCCAAACCCAGATGGCATCCTGTCAGAGACCCCTCTCCGACTTCAAATAGGTCTCTTCCCCAGCCCTCTCAGGGAAGCAGCGTAGTGTTATGGTTAGAACTACAGGCACCGGGGACAGCTTCCAGGGTTCAAACTGTCTCTACCTCTTACCTGCTCTGTGACCCCAG
The DNA here is from genome assembly GCA_004024745.2 of Catagonus wagneri. Taxonomy (NCBI): domain Eukaryota; kingdom Metazoa; phylum Chordata; class Mammalia; order Artiodactyla; family Tayassuidae; genus Catagonus; species Catagonus wagneri. The sequence continues at coordinate 2,187,330 of PVHT021183554.1, forward strand.
GCAAGTTGCTTAACCTCTCTGTGCATCATCTGTGAAATAAGGACAATCCCTTTTTTTCTCCCCCTTTTGGCATTTTTTTATTCTTTTTTTAATGATTTTTATTTTTTCCATTATAGTTGGTCTACAGTGTCCTATTAAATTCTACTGTATACCAAAATGACCCAATCTTACATATATACATACATTCTTTTTCTCACATTATCCTCTGTCATGTTGCATCACAAGTGTCTGGATATAGTTCCCTGTGCAATACAGCAGGATCTCATTGCTTAGCCACTCTCAATGCAATAGTTTGTATCTGTTAAACACCAGACTCCCAGTCCATCCCACCCCCTCTCCTTCTCCCTTGGCAGAACAAGTCTGTTCTCCAAGTCCATGAGTTTCTTTTCTGAGGAAAGGTTTGTTATGCTGTATATTAGATTCCAGATGTAAGTGATACTATGGTGTTTGTCTTTCTCTTTCTGACTTCATTTAGTATGAGAGTCTCTAGTTCCATCCATGTTGCTGCATATGACATTATTTTGTTCTTTTTTATGGCTGAGTAGTATTCCATTATGTATATATACCACATCTTCTTAATTCATTCATCTGTCAATGGACATTTAGGTTGTTTCCATGTCTTATATATTGTGAATAATGCTGCAGTGAACACCTGGGTGCATCTATCTTTTTCAAGGAAAGTTTTTTCTGGATATAGGCCCAAAAGTGGGATTGGATTGCTGGGTCATATGGTAGTTTTATTTTTAGTTTTAGGAGGTACCTCCATACTGTTTTCCATAGTGGTTGTACCAATTTACATTCCCACCAACAGTGTAGGAGGGTACCTTTTTCTCTACACCCTCTCCAGCATTTGTTATTTGGTGACTTGCTAATGATGGCCATTCTGACAGGTGTGAGGTGGTACCTCGTGGTAGTTTTGATTTGCATTTCTCTAATAATTAATGATGTTGAGCATTTTTTCATGTGCCTGTTGGCCATCTGTATATCTTTGGAGAAATGTCTGTTCGGGTCTTTTACCCATTTTTCAGTTGGGTTGTTGGTTTTTTTTTGCTGTTGAGTTGTATAAGTTTGTATATTTTAGAGATTAAGCCCTTGTCAGTTGCATCATTTGAAACTATTTTCTCCCATTCCATAGGTTGTCCTTTTTTTTTATGATTTCCTTAGCTATGCAAAAACTTGTCAGTTTCATTGGTTCCACTGGCTTATTTTTGCTTTTATTTCTGTTGCCTTGGGAGTTTGACCTAAGAAAACATTTGTAGGGTTGATGTCAGAGAATGTTTTGCCTGTGTTTTCTTCTAGGAGTTTTATGGCGTCTTGTCTTACATTTAAGTCTTTAAGTTATTTTGAGTGTATTTTTGTGCATGGTGTGCGGGTGTGTTCCAGTTTCATTGATTTACATGTGGCTGTCCAATTTTCCCAGCACCACTTGCTGAAAAGACTGTCTTTTCCCTAGTTTATGTTCTTGCCTCCTTTGTCAAAGATTAATTGACTGTAGATGGGTTCTCTATTCTGTTCCATTGCTCTGTATGTCTGTTTTGGTGATCAAGGGCAATCTTAATATTATGGCACTGGTTTGTTGGGAGGATTGAATGAGATCATGTGTGGAGAGTATTGTCAGGGTTGCTCACCAGCTGCTTCTGAACCTTCTTGAATATCCATCATCCATTTCCAAGAATGTGTCCATAGAGAGTGGCCAGGCCATCTTACCCAAGCCAAGGGGACCCCCTAACCACAACCTGCCCCCCAGTCTGCCCTCAGCCTCTTGCCCCAGCAGAGGAAATGCTGCCCACAGTAGATGGTGCCTAAATTGCCTCCCCAAAAGTGTATCTGTGATGTCCCTGTAGGTCCCCTCCCCCAGGGCCCAAGCAGGATGGAAGAGCCGCCTAATGAGCGGGTGCAGTCCTCTGCCTAATCAGGCCATCCCAGAGGCGTCTTGGAGAGGTCAGCCTTCTTCTATTTATAGTTAAACTTCTTTGCCATTATGGACCACCTCTAATTGGAGAGCTCTTTTTATTATGTTTTCTTTATGTTCTCTTCATGTGGATGAGTGGAAAAATAAATGAAAGGGAAAGTTGTGGTGTGGTGGTTAGGAAAACCTGCCAGGGAAAATGACGGGCTTCGTGTTCACTGCTTTGGTGGCACCGCTGGGCTGTCAGAGGGCGTCAGAACAAGACCTGGCCTTTCTCGGGCCTGGTTACAGGGTGTTCATGGGGCAGGGCACCTGCAGCTGTAGGAACTGGCTGGAACTTGAATCTTTGCTTTGCCGTTGGCTCTCTGGCCACCCATGTTAGGTCCTACGTCTCCAGGCCTCACTTACCCTTAAAATGGGGTATCAGGCTGGCTCAACTTCCTAGTGGGCTGAGACTGCACAGTCTCCTTAGAGATGCCAAACAGCAGGAGAGGCTGAGGCCCAGTTCTGGCCCTGCCCTAGGTCCCAAACCCCTGTTCCCGTGCCTTTCGGAACCCAGGGAACCACTGCCTCTCTTTCCCGCCTTTGCAGTTTCTACTCCTGCTGGAGACAGGGGTGCGCAGAGTGACCACGCCAAGATGAGAACAGCAGTGGGAGATGGGAATTGTCTGGCATCCCCCCATGCAGAGGCAGGAGTTAAAGTGGTCATAGTGGGTCACGAGTCACAGCCACAGAGCTCCCTGTGCACGAGTCCATTTTAGGAGGGTGGCCTGGCATTTCTCACTGTGGAGCAAGGCCTGACTTATTTTAAGCTGGGTGGAACAAAGGTCTCAGTGTCTCTGTGGTCTGTGGTCTGTGTATGTGGCAAGGCTGTGGTGGGAGGGACGCCGCTGTGTCCAGCTCTCAGCCCTCATCTTACCTCCTGTGGGTCATGCCTGCAGGGGTGCCCATTCTCCACCCTGAAGGTCTGGCTCGCCACCCCTCAGGGAAAGTCTATCCGTGGGCCTCTGCCTGAGGGACTTGGGCAAGTCAAGGCAAATGCTAGGGGTTGACTTAGTAGTCAGGGTCATGTCCAGAGCCTATGGCTGGGTCAAGGTCACTTAGGCAGAGGGAGTTGGAGCATCTTATGAGGTGGAAAGTTGGGGAGAGGATACAGGCAGAGGAGGGCTCAAGACGGGCTCTGGAGGAGTCGAGGTGGGGTGGGCACACAGTTGTAATACTTGAGCCAGACCACCTGGGTTCAAGCCCAGCCTGGCCAGTTACCAGATATCATGTGACCTTGGGCAAGTTATAGAATCTATCTGTTCCTACATTTACTCATCTGTAAAATGTGGTTAATAACTGTAACTTGTATAAGGGACCACTGAAAAATTAAGTGAGTTAAGTGGGAAACACTTAGAACTCTAGCTGGCACTTTGCTGTGGCTCAGACCTGCCCTGGCCCTGCTCTCTCTCCTTCTGTAAGGAGACAGTGGGATGGTCAATCACCTGTGACTGCTGTCCTCCCATGAGTGGCAGGAAAGGAAAGATTCCCTGCCTCAGGGCTGGCATCCAGTCCTGGATGCTTCACTACCCATATGTGCAGCCTCTAACAAGTCACGGGGCTTCTCTGAGGCAGTCCCCTCGCTGGCCATGTGGGGACCATAGTCCCTACCTCACAGGTCATTTGAGGACTGGGTGGGAGAACAGATGCCCAGCTCCTCCCACAAGGCCTCAGTGACTCATTGACTTGCAGGGGACCCAATATAGCATGCCCTGCCAGTTTCATTTCTTTAATTTCTTACCAGTCCACTCCCCCCCTTGCCAGTCCCACCTCCCTTAACCTTGCTCCTAGATATCTGTTTTGACTGCTCTGGTCCATTTCCACACTCAGAATGAACTTTAGAAGATATGAATCAGAGCGTGGCACTCCCTGCCTACAACCCTCTGTGGCTCCCTACTGTCCAGGTTAAGGTTCAGATGACTTGACCTGACCTGTTAGACCAATCTGTCCCTGTCTGTATCACCCCCACAACTGCCCCCAGCACATGCCATGCAAGAGCTGCATGGAGTAAATTTTTCCCGGGAAATGACTTGTACTTTCCATCTCCAACTTTCCTGTACGCAGTTTATAAAATGAGCTGGATTTGGCCTCTGCAAACCCTCCTTCCTTCCTACTCTCACCTCCACCTCCTGGAAAAACTGTCAGGCATGCTCCAAATCCTTTCTAGCCACCCTCACATAATCAAATATCTGTCCTATCTAAACTTCTTCCTACCTGAACACAGAATCCTGCAATGGAGACAGAAAGTTGTGGTGTGCCTGTCTCCTCTTTCTTGCTCTGGCTCACCCTCCATTTGCCAGCTGCCGTATTGTCTGTCTCTTTGGGATTGGACCAGGCTTGGGGAGTGAGGTGGAGAGAGACATGAGAGGTCTGAAAAAGACTTTCTCGACACCAAAGCTGGGATCTCACATCCTGGCCTTCTCTGTGGCTGACGTATAAACATCTGGATCTTTCTCAGCTGGGCACTTTCATGGGCTCCTCAGGGCTCTTGCTCATTCCCTCCCCACTAAGAACCTCCTAATATAGTTCTCTAGCATGGAGTTCACCTCCTTGAGTGAACTTGAGACTCACCCCAGCCTTCTTCTGTCAGCGCCCTCACCTGGGGGGAAGCTCTCTTGGGTAAGATCCCTTCTGTTGGGGATTTGGACGTGAGTGTGGAGCCCACTCTCTGTAGGCATCTGAAAGCCACTGTGAGGAGTTTGGATGCTGGCCTTCTAAGAATGGGCAGCATCCTTCAGACGGTTTGAAGCAGGGCAGTGAAATGATAGATGTCTCCTGCATCAGTCCAGGCAAAAGATGGTCTTTTTCCTGGGGCAGGAGCTCTGGAGGACAGGGGAGCTGGCCAGCTTGGTGGTGGAGTTGGTGGACTGCTGCTGGTGTGGATGTGAAGGGCAAGGAAAGAAGAGTCCAGTGTTGTGGATTGAGTAACTGGGTGAACAGAAGTGCCAGTTGTTGAAAAGGGGAAGTCAGGGAGTTCCCATCGTGGCTCAGTGGAAACGAATTCAACTAGTAACCATGAGGTTGCGGGTTTGATCCCTGGCCTCGCTCAGTGGGTTAAGGATCTGGCGTTGCCGTGAGGTGCGGTGTAGGTTGCAGACGCGGCTGGGATCCCACGTTGCTGCACCTGTGGCGTAGGCCAGCAGCTGTAGCTCTGATTAGAGCCCTAGCCTGGGAACCTCCACATGCTGTGGCTGCGGCCCTAAAATGACAAAAAAAAAAAAAAAATGGGTGGGTGGGGAGTCGGGAGTGGAGCCGGCTGAGGGGGACAGAAATCAGAGATCAGTCTTGGTCCTGCAACACTTGAGATGTCACTTAAGTACCAAGTGGGACTGTCAGGAGGCAGAGAGATAAATGCAGGGCTTCTGCCAGCCCATATGGTGCCTTTGTGCAAATGAGAGAAGGGAGTCCTTTCCTTCAGGCAGATGTAGCTTCCCAGCAGGGCACATGACTTGGTGAGCAGAACACAGCCGGACCTCAGCCCCATGAGTCCCCTTGGCCATGCACACTTCAGCAGCAAACATCTACACAGCTCTGCACGGTAGCCCTAGATGTGCAGGTCTGGAGCTCAGGGGAGCATCTGGGACTGGGGAGGAGCCACAGTGCATGGGATGTTTATTTGGATGCTGTGTGGGAAAGCGACTCTCCAGCCAAAGTGGGGAGGAAGGACCAGGGGGGTGGAGAGAGCCCTTCCTCTCCAGGGCCAGAGCTTTCCTTCTCTTACTTACTGCAGGCGAGGCTCCGCTTCTTCCCTGCAAAGGCTTAGGATCTATGAGCCCCTCGGTCCTGTCTTCTCTTGGTCCATCCTGGGGAGTGGCGCACAGGAGCGGGGAGGAGGCCTCGTCCTTTCTCTCCCCTCTCACTTTCCATTCTTGACCCAGGGATGCTGACCTCTGTCACTGTGCTGATGGCCACAGTGTCTCTCAAGGGGGCTCCACAAACAGACTAAGCACCAAGATGGGGGAAGGGATGTTTTGAGTGCCCTTTTGGTACCCGATAGGGGAGGAGCAGGAGTAGTCAGCCAGGACACAGGGACCGTAAAGGGCAGAGAAACAAACAGCCGAGTGTTTGGTAGAGGGGTGGTTGGTGTCAGACTGCCTGGGTTCAAAGCCTGGGGTCAGTTCTTAGCAGCTGGGTGACCTTAGAAAGTCCATTAGCAGCTTTAAAACTCAATTTATCCTATAAAATGAGGATGATAATAGTATCTACCTCATAAGGCTGTGGTGAGAAACAAATGAGTTCTTTCACATACAGCACTTCAAATTGTAAACACCCACGCCATCAATATTAGCTTATATGATGTATTCTGGAAGAGGCTTTCCCAGTGGAATCCCAAAGCCCCCTGCTAGTTGCTGATCAAAGCAGGGAGGAGATGAAGTGGCAAGCAGCCTTGCTGAGCTTATAAAGCTTGGAGCTGCTTCCTGCCTCCCTCAATTGGGCTCTTGAGGGCTCACATCCCCAGACCCGAGTGGAGGTCAAGTTTGAGTCATGGCAACTGAACGGGGCCTCTCCCCTTTGCTAGCACTTCCAAGGAAGGCAATTTCACAACTCCTCTGGACTGCTCCAGAACTGCACAGCCCCCACCTTCTTTGTTTTCTTGCAGTTGCACATGAGACCTTATCTTACTGGTGAATCCTTTTCTGTCTTCCGAGCAAAAGGGAAGTTAGCTCAGACCATCTCTTCATCCACTATGGGGTCCTGAGCCCCTTTAAAAGTCTGATGAGTGCCTCAGACTCTTTTCCCAGAAAAAAAAATCTCCCAAATACATATGCTGACAAACCAAATTTTGCAGGAGTCCTCATTTTTTAGGAGGAGTCCCCATTTTAATTTATAATTAAGCTGGCAGGCTCTGAAGTTGAATTTCCTGGGTCCCAGTGGTCTTTCCTTTATTCACTAGCTTGAAACCTTCAGCAAGTCATGTCACATCTCTAAATCTTGGTTTTCTGATCTTTAAAATGAAAGCAGTATAGTGGCTCCTGCATAAGGTTTTGAAAGGGTTCAGTGTAGGATGACTAACTTGTCTAATTTGGGACTTTGCCATTTTTACACCAAAAGCCCCACTTTCAGGGAAATCCCTCAGTAGTAGACAAACTAGGACAGCTGGTCACCCTAGTAAATGACAAAATGCCCAGAAAGCAGGTATCCCAGTGCAGGGAGTTCACCCGGCTTCCATCATTGTCAGCAGATACCATTGGTCTTTTCCCTAATTAATCCATCTGAGAGGAATGTTGACCTCCAGATCAGGAGTCTAGGACTCGGTTTACCACTCTGTCCCCATCCTGCTCTAATGGCTTCCTGTGCAAACCTCCAGCCTCCCTGGGCCTCAGTTGTTCACCCATCAAACAAGGGAGATGAACTTGAGAGTTACTGAGGATTCTTCACACTAATGCCTATAAGATTTATTCAGGGGTGCCCTCCCAGTGTCTAGTAAGGCAGTCTTGAATGTGGAAGGCACTAGGTTTGCACTTGCCTGCTTGACATATCAATGAGAAAAGCCCACATGTCTACCCAGGGAGAAGCCTGGATTAGAAATTTCATTGGCACCTCTTCTCAGCCACTCCTCTTTAGGGACTGAGCAAAGGTGGGAAACATGGAGACTCTTTTCAATGCGACTGTCCTGAGAATTAGGCGGCCCAGCATATCAGACCCAGCACCTATAGCTGAACTTGAAACGTGGTAGGTGCCCACCACACATTTGCAAGGTGGATGAATCCATTTCAGTCTGGTGATTGAATCAGAATAGCTTGGGAGGGGCTGGCATGACCTCCCTCCGAAGATCATGGATTCTAACCCCAAGAGAGTCTCTCTTAGGTGACCTAGCAACTTCCATACCCAAGGGCTCCAGGGGCTGTCACTGCATGAGTCAGCCCAGGGAAGGGCTGCCAGGTAGTTTCAATAAAAATGTCGGACACACTCCTCACTGCCTGAGGAGGCTGTTAATGAAGTCCCTATTGCATCTCATATTTTACATGGTGCCATGTGGCTGTTATTCATTTTATTCCTCTTTTTGTTTCTTGGTAAATGGAATCTGGCTTTGGGAGGCCACAAGATGCCTTCTTGCTGCGCCAACACCTGACCTGGGGTGTCTACTGGCCCTTGACATCAAACACACATCCACTCTGGAATTAGGCATAGAGAGTAAGACAGTTTTCAGAATTTTGGAGCAACGTATTATTTTACCGAAGAAATAAATGTATTCCTCTTACTAAGAAGAGCTCTCAAGGAAACAGAGACACACATTGTGTCCAAGGTACCAATTTCTTCATAAGGAAAGTGAGGAGAAACACTTTCTATTTATTTATTTTTTTTTGCCTTTTGTCATTTTAGGGCCACACCCACGGCATATGGAGGTTCCCAGGCTAGGGGTCCAGTCGGAGCTGTAGCCACTGGCCTACGCTGCAGCCACAGCAACGCAGGATCTGAGTCGCGTCTGTAACCTACACCACAGCTCACGGCAACGCCGGATCGTTGACCCACTGAGCAAGGCCAGGGATCGAACCCGCAACCTCATGGTTCCTAGTCGGATTCGTTAACCACTGCGCCACGACGGGAACTCCGAGACACACTTTCATATATGCCTTAGCATCTAAGGTGAAAATATGCAGGTTTGGATTGATTTGTCACAAATCCCATGTTTGTAAAAGGAGAGTGTTCAGAACATCCAGAAGCTGTGTGAGGGCGTCCAGGGGCTCATCCTGGCTGCTGATAGAGAGGACTGAGGTGAAATAGGGGTGCCGTGAGGGGGTCCCTCCCATCTCTGGTAATGGAGTTCCCACCAATTTTGTGCTGGCTTGTCAGGACCTGTATCCACTAGGCTGTGCACCCACAGGACAGGGCCATCTGTGCCTTGTCCACTTGCTGTGGGCCCTGCACTGCTCATTTCTGGATCTGGCCTGAGTAGATGTTCCACAGATGCTTCCAGAATTTCATTGAATTGGCCCTGAAGCCTGGGGAGTAAAGTATTTTAGGTAGGCACACATCATTCTTTCGATAAAAGCTCTCCCTCCTCCTGGCCATCTCAGAAGGGAGGCCTGTGGGGAAGGGCCTGTGTCACTCTGGGCCCCAGGCCCCCAGCCAGCCAGCTCCATTGACCCCAGGGCTGACTCAGTCCATGGACTCACCTGCAGCCCCAGAGCCAACTGTACTGAGCAGATGTGAAGTTGGATTCCCTACTGTTCCCTCCCTTTGATCCCTTCCTCCCACTCATATCGGTGGAGCTCCTGGTTGGCCAGTTAGTGTGTGTTCTGGGTGCTGGGGACACAAGACAGGCGAGGATCCTACTAGGAAAGCTCTTTATTGAGGTGCACTGAGAAAGAGGTTCATCTTTGCTTCTCAGAGAGATTTGGTGCAGGGCCTCAATTACAAGTTACCCAGAGAAGAGGACATTCGCCACTGTGGGCTTCTTGCACCCATTCTCCTTTCTCTTGGTGTCCTATTCCATCCATTTACTTGGATGTCCATCATTCTCCCAGGCAGCCTCTCCCCTGCAGAGGCGGGCCCTGATTTAGTGAAGCCAGTCAGCACACGCTATCCACCAGGCCACAGTGATGGCCAAAGGGTAGACCTCACCCAAGTTGGGTCAACCAGACCAGGGGCTTTTGAAGATCTCCTGAGACAGGTTTTCTTGATCATCTGATAAAAGACCTACTGACTCTTCTGGATGGTCAGAGCACAGACATGGGTTTGGAACAGCTTTGACCGATTTGCAGCCTGGTATGTGGCTGGACTGGGAATGAAGCCCATGGCCAGAGTCTGGCAGGCCTGAGAGAATTCCAGGGTGGTGGGACCAGTGCCCTGCCTGAACCTTGGCTGGAGCCTTGGCCACCTGGGGACTCTGAGGTTATGTTAGCCGACCCACTCTCTTTATTGTTCTCATTAGTTAGGGTTGGATTTTCTGTAATCTCCAGCTGAGGATATGCTAGCTGATCTCACTAAAGAAGAACTTGTGTTCAGGTTGCAAGGTCAAGACTGAGGCTGCCTAGGTTCAGGGGAAGGAGGACCAGGCAGCTGGTTGCTGACCCATTCAGCAACAGCCTTGCACCCCCAGCCCAGGAGAAGTGGGAAAAGGCCCTCAGTGTGGATGGAGGAGCCCAGGGGAAGCAGAGAGCTCAGCCTCTATTCTCTCAATATACAGAGCTCATCCTCTATTCTGGTGAGGGGAGGGCTGGAGCTAAGGTCCCTGGCCCCTAGCCTGGCTGGAGCTCCCTCAGTTTAACTCCACCTGACTGATAAATGCAGAGTGCAGTCCACTTAAAGAAATCAGAGCAGCTGCCACTTCAAAGCAGGAAAGATGTGTGTAGGTGGGTGGGGAGGAGGTGGGTAATTATTCAGGGAAAATAGTTTTCTTGATATTCTTCTGGAAATGTGCATGGAGCAGAGGGAGCAGCAGGAGAGACGACAGGATAGGGAAGATGTATTAATAGAGGGTGAGCTCTCCGAAGGGCCTCAGCAATAGCATGTACAGCACCCCCCATGCTTGTCTGATGACAGCCCCCTTTTTCAGACAGCATCTGAGACTCCATGGACACCCCAGGATGTGGGACTTCATCCATGGGTTGAGTAAATGATTTGTTGGGAATGACTGAGTCCTCCTTTTGTGTGTATGTCTGGCTCTTCCTCATGACCAGTGGGGTTGGGCAGCATTTGCATTCCACATCTGGACTTTCATGCTCTGGGGAAGGAAAGAGGGGTTTAAACTTAGCAGGGGAGAGGCTGGAGTGTGCTCAGGAGAGCTGGGAGCTCTATGTGACATCTCCTTGCCCCCCCTTAGGGACATGCGCACTGATTCCACATCCCCAGAATGCCTTGGGTGGCAGAGGGACACCACCGAACTTGGAGAACTCTGAGTTCGTGAATGTTGGATGCCGATAATTATCCAGCTGTGAGTAAGCTGAACATTTGTCGGGGCTATTTCTGCATGATTATAAATATTTGAGGATTTTAAACTCCCAGGTTATGCATTGAGGGTATTATTTGAGCAATGGTTGGCTGCAGAGCTGGAAACGCAAACATCTTTTCATTCTTCCCTCCTGGAGCACTTAAAATATTTAATGGAATTTAAAAGAAAAAAAGTTTCAGGTGAGGTTAAAAAAATAAAAACCTGGAAGCAAAGTCAGCTGCCAGTATTTCTAAATAGCTCTAAATCCAAAAAAAGAGAAGTGTGACCACTTTACTTAATTGTGGTGGGTTTGTGATGGATTTTCTCTATGGATTAGAAAAGCAATTACCATCAAACAACCTACTTGTACCTCCATTGTGATAAAATGTTCCCTCTAATGGGGCCGACTTGCCAAGCAGTGGGCCTTTTAAAGCACTAAATGCTTCCGGAAGTATTCGCACATGTGAGGAGCCTCAGTGTGCACTGAGAGCCCAGGGCTCGCACCCTCTAAGGACCTGTTGTGGTCCAGGGGCTTCTTAATAGGAGGTGGTCCTCTGAAGCAGCAGCCGTAAGGGAGGCCTCTGCTGCCCTGGCTCTATCCAGAGGCTTTATCTGTGATGCTTGAAGCCGGCCCAGCCTCCCACCCTCATGCTCCTGTGGCCCCAATCCCACCCTCCCATCCACTGAAGCCGCACATCTCCTCATCTGCAGTCCTCCCTCCACAGGCACCATCCCCACACAAGCTTGCCTCTCCTTCCATCTCCTTCTTTGAATCTGTCCCCTTCTACCACAGCTTTCCCACCATAGGGGTGCTTGCTCATTCTCCAGACCCCCCAACACCTCTGGAGACCATGGCTCCTATACCCTTAAACAAAGCCTTTGAGGCTCTTTCATGCTGTCCCCCACTTCCCAGCCCTGGTTCTGGGCCCTGACTCACTCTCTCCCAATTCAAAGATCTGCCTTCATCTTGGGTAACTTTAATGAGGTGTGAATGATCCATCGCACCAGTCACAAGCTTCTTTGATGCCCCTCCACTTTCTGCCACATCCAGGCTGTCATGTCCAGACTGGACCCCATACAGTCTTGGCCACTAGATCGACACCTTGGCTACACCCAGCACTCTGTGTCTCTCTCATCTTCTGCCCCCGAGGAGGCTCTGGTCAGCAGCCCCAAGGATCTCATGTCCTCTCATTTCCTACTGGGACCCTGTGGCCTTCCCCCTGCTTCCCCCTCAAGCACCTGAAGGCCAGTATCTCCATCCCTCACTCCCAGGTGCTGCCATCTAAGGCCCTTCACTGGGCAGGGAGCTGCTGCCTGGTGACCCTGCTAGCCAGCCTGGTAGGAACCCAGCCCTGGATTCCCTCTCGTTCCCCCCACTCTACCCTTGCTTCTGCCCCAGTTCCTCAGGTCACTAGCAAGACACCTGTGAAGATGAGTTGATGTACAAATTCTTCAGAGTGAAATAACCAGGGCTTCATTTTCCTTTATCTGTGGGCAGCCCGCAGGGGCATCCTCCGAGACCCTGGGGCCGGCATCCCTGCTTCATCCCTGCTTCCCCTGGGCGCCAGCCGAGCAACATCTAGAAGCTTGAGGTATCACACACAAAGGTAAGTCAAAGGGGAGACCCATCCGGGAGGCTGTGCGCCCCCAAAGGTGCATCCAGCCGCCCACCTCCATCCTTGGAGGTGGGAACAGGCAGAGATTCTGGGACAGGAGGAACTTGGCTCTAAATGGAGTTCTCTACCCTGAAGTCCACAGACCCCGCATGCCTCCTGGAGGCTGTGTGAGCAGAGGCTGAACAGCACACACCCAAGACAGCGCTCCCTCCAACAGCAGCCTGTCCATCAACTAGAAAAGTACTTCCATAAAAATGGGCAAAGGACAGGAACAGAGACATTGGAAATGAAACGCAAACGCCAATAAAATGTTAAACTGATGTTTTTATAGGCAGGATCTTTTGCAAGCCCTTATATGCATCAACTCCTTTAAATCTCAGTGCTACTAGGGAGTGTTCCCATTCTGCAGATGACTAAACTGAGGCATACGAAGCTAAGTGACTTACTCAGAAAGTGGGAGGACCAGTATCTGACCTGGAAGCCTGGCACCAGAGTCTAGGGCCTTACTCACTCCACCAGACCAATTCTCAGTGTTTGAAAAATATATATTCTGGCTAAAAACCAAAGTGCAAGGGAGTTCCTGTCATGGCACAGTGGAAATGAATCCGACTAGGAACCATGAGGTTGTGGGTTCGTTCCCTGGCCTTGCTCAGTGGGTTAAGGATCTGGCATTGCCGTGAGCTGTGGTTTAGGTGGCAGATGTGGCTTGGATCCTGCATTGCTGTGGCTGTGGCGTAGGCCAGCGGCTACAACTCCAATTAGACCCCCTAGCCTGGGAACCTCCATATGCCATGGGTGCAGTCCTAAAAAAAAAGCCAAAAATCCTAAAGTGCAAATCAAAACAAGTCATTCAGCAATTTAATTTATCCTCCAAGTGTTTGTCGAATGCCTGTTGTGAGCCAGACCCTATTCTGGCTGCAGGGGAATAGATACCAAAACACACAAAACATTAAGCTTACATTCCTGTGGGGGAGAGAGAGAGACAATATACAGGAAACCATATTCTATGGCAGATGGGATAAATGGGGGAGGGAGTAGCAGGGTAAGGGGGAGAGGGAGAGCTATTTAAATCATGTGGTCAGATGGACCTCTTTGAGAAGGTGGCACTTGAGCAGAGACCTACAGAAAGGGAAGGATGGAGCTTTCCAGGCAGAGGACAGGTCCCTGAGGCCGGTGCTGAGGACACTGTCCATGTGAACAGGAGGTGATTGATTCCCGTGCGGCCTCTGTGGTCCATCAGCAGTGCCCAGAGCCACACTAGGTGTTCAGGGAGGGCAGACTTGCCTGCCATTAAGTAAGGATAACACCTGTTTTTGCGCTGGGAATTTGCTCACTTCCTTGCAACTGGTCCCATGTGACAACTGTTCCCCATGAGTCTCAGCAGAAGTCAGGGTGATCTGAGGAAGTGGAAAGGAAGCGCTCACTAATATCTGAGTGAAGATAATTGACCCAGATTCTGGCCCTCTGAGCTGGGATGGCAGCACAAGGCAGCACTGTAAAATGCGATAAGAGGTTTGATGACCAGGAGGGACCATCCAACCCACACCGCAGACTCCAGGAGGACGGCCTGCCCAGGGGCCAGAGGGAATTGGGGATGAGTGCACTCTGCACCTGCCCTTGGGCCCGGCCAGGTCCTGGCTGCCCAGTCCTCCATGCTCTCTCTGCCCGACTAGATCTAGGCAGCACATAGAATTTGCAATGAACTGCCCTTCGGTGAGCTCCCTGTTCATTGGTGTGGTGTAGAAAGGCCAGGCCATGGCTGTTGTCTGAATGGCCTATTTTCCTCCAGAGACAGAAGCCCAGAGTAAGGTCAGAGGGAGAGCAAGTGGCCCCGGAGGAAGCGAAACCAGTGCCTGCCTTCTTGCTGTGGCCAAAAGGCCATTCCCTTCCCCACTGGTCTGACCTCATCACATCCCTTTGAGATTAGATGAATCACACTCTCTAAAAATTGCTTATGTTTCATATGGTGAACTGCCCTGTTGTTCAGGCCTGAAAACTTCCGTTGATTCTTGTGTCCACTTGGGCTCTTTTGAGTCCTGCTTAGACCACCTTAGGAAGGGGTTTTCAAGATGAGCATAAACTGGGACAGAGCACAAACAGAGAGCAGCTGAGAGGAAGGGCCACCCTGGAGGCCAGCTGGTTTCTCCATGTCCCTCCCAGAGTCCCCTGGTCTCTCTCTGAGAGGTGTTGCTCTCCTCTCTCCCACCTGCAGTTTTGTTTCTCTTTCACACTGTATTTCCTTTCCCTGTCTCCCAGCTTCCACTTCCTGATAGTTGCTGCTCTGAGCACCTCCTGCCTTCTCCCTTTCCTCCTTTCAGCATTCACACCAGCCGGTAACCCCCTCACTATGGACTTCTTCTTTCAGGCTCCCAAGCTAGCCCAGCTGTTTTATGCCACAGAACATCCTGTATCTCTTGATTGGCTGCTTAGGGTCACGGTTCCTCCTGGTCCAATCAGCAGGGCCAAGAAGGGAGGGCACTAGGGGCCGGCACAAGGCAGAGCCTTGGATGATGCAGGCACCACTGTTAGACTGTCTGCTGAGTCCCAAATCCCTTCATTGTTTTTCTCTGTTTGCTTATGCTTGAGTTTCACTTGGTGACCTTTGTTATTATCGCCTAGAGGTCTTTTAAGGATCCTTAAAAATTCCTCAGCCACCCAGCCTGGTTCACTGTGGAGGCTCTGACCCAGAGACCTGGCAGGGGGAGGGTGGTTCATAGTAAAACAAACAGTAAGTCATTTCATTTCTTCCTTCTTCTTTAGTCTCACCTTTTATCAAACAAGGGAGGAGGGACCGTATTTAATAACACCATCCATTATATCAGATCAAAGTTCTCTGAACGTTGCACTTCTTCCAGAAACAGTATCTCTCTTGCCCTCACAGAAAAGCATGTGGTCAAGAGGAAATGGAATAAAGTCCTTTAGTCAGCCACAGTAGTATTTGAATCTTTTACTTTAGGATCTGACAACTGTGAATTATTTTTTAGGCCAATTTTAGCCAACCAGGAGAGCTGGCCCTTTGTGACCCATGCTTAATAAATCACCTCTTTGCTTGATTGTAGAAAGTTAGGGGAAGAGATTTTTCTGGGGCTTTTCAGACATAATCAAAAACAATCCCATGCTGTGTGTACCTGACAGGAGAGCTTGGCCGTGCTTCCTGCACATAGCCCTGTGGCTATAGAATAAGCCCTCGGGCTGGAGGGAGCCAGGGATACCAGGCAGGGAACTGTCACCCCACAGCCTGTGCTTTTTATTCCTGGCTGCAGGTTCTCACGGCCAGGAAAACAAGTCAAATCAAATTAGATGCCAAACACACGCATCTTAGTGCAGCACACCCTCCATTGCCTCAGACTCTTCAACACCTGCTGAAACCGCCTCATCAGGAAAAATGAAAGAAAAGCTTCTGATTCAAAATAACATCTACTGGACACCCCCGATGTAGCTCTACCAGAGTCACATTAAATTACCCGTGAGGTCCCAGTAAAAGGCGAAACGCGAGACCCCTCCTTCAGAACCAGACTGACATCAAATACATCTGAGCCTCTGGTGGGCATCTCTTACCACCAGCTAGATGTGGTTGGACTAAGAAAAACCCATGGGAGTTCATTCTGTCCCTACTGCAAGCAGTAGCCATGTGGCTTGATTTTAGTCTAGTCTTCTCATTTTTCTCTCTTTATTCAAAGGAGATAATATGGCAGGAGAGAGGCTAGGGGACCAAGGCTAGTGGCCTTCTTGGAAGCATGTTGCATTCTTAGAGAGTACCAATAAGTAAGTGTCATTAAGAAATGAGGAATCTAGTGTGGCCAGTGCATGCAGAGAACTGTAAGTTTTTCATGAAATCCATTTATTTATTTGTTTGCTTGTTTATTTATTTATGGCTGCATCCACAGCATGCGGAGGTTCCCCGGGCCAGGGATCAAACCCACACCACAGCAGTGACCAGAGTCACAGTAGTGATAACACCAGATCCTTAACCTGCTGAGCCATCAAGGAACTCCCAAATCCAGTTTTCTTTAGAGTTTCTTAGTTGAGGATGTATTGATATGAGGATAGAGCCATCCCCAGCCAAGGTTACAAGGGGGAGCTCATCCCTGCAGGGATCCAGGGAAATCCTGGCCTGAAGCCAAATGTGAGAGGCCTCCAGCCCTCCTGGGAACTGTCTGGTCACAGGCAACATCTCTCTGGTCCTGGACCTGGAGCTGCTCACCCACCTCCTAGATCTCAGCACTCCCTTCTGCAGATGGGCCCTTGGTTCCTGCTCCCCCCTGAAACTGGAATCCACATAAGCGTGACTCTGAGTTCACTAATTTCACTCATGACACTTGATTCAGTAGTTTGAGAACCACTATCAACCAAGGAGACCCCCTCTGGCTCCTTTGCGGGGGTCTCCAGGAGACAGAGTGGCTCATGCACTCTGGTCAAAGTCCTGGGCAGTCAGGGCCACTGTCCTATAGGTGTTCGTCAGGAGGCACCATCCAGAACTTCCTCGGAGGGCATCTAGACAACAGCTGCCCAGACATAAGGATGGGGGTGGGGAAAGGATCTGGGGGACAGCTGCTGAAGCCCCTCATCCTCCATCGGTACAACCACTGCCTGTGCCCCCTCCACAACTTTTCCAATTAAATGTTGACTCCGCCACTTACTCCTACGTACCCCTGAGCCCCATTCCCAATGCCTGATCCTCAAAACTGGAACAAGGCTAACGAGCTCTTACCTTCCAGGGTCATTGTGAAAATTAGGTGAGATAAGGTTTTGAGGGCATAAACTATTTCGGAAATAACAAAGATAATCTTTTTGACCCAGATGCCTCAGGATATTATAGAAAATATCGATGAGGTAAGGCTGGAGATTTGAGTGCATTCTAGAAAGATGAATATGTTTTGCATTGACACAAGAACGAAGTACATTTCATTAAAGAAAAATATTAAGATAATTTATGTGTAGGCCTACAAACATGACTCATAAAGGAGAACTAACTATAAAACAATTTATCTTCATCTCCCTTTGTCCTTTAAATGTATTTATGGAGTTCCTGTCATGGTTCAGCAATAATGAACCTGGTTAGTATCCATGAGAATGCAGGTTCGTTCTCTGGCCTCACTCAGTGGTTTAAGGATCTGGCATTGCCATGAGCTGCAATGTAGTCGCAGACGCAGTTTGGATCTGTGTTGCTGTGGCTGTGGTGTAGGCCAGCAGCTGAAGCTCTGATTCAACCCTTGGACTGGGAACTTCCCTATGCCGCGGGTGCGGCCCTAAAAAGCAAAAAAATAAAAAAATTACTTATGGAGCTGCCTTTTCCCTTGCCCCTGGATGAAATCTAGGCTAAATCGCCTTCTGGCCCCTTCTTCACCCCTCGGCTGATGTCTTTCTTTTCCTCCAGGAGGCTCTCGGTCAGGCTGTGGGACTGCCCCATGCTGGCTCTCAGGTCAGCGGCCATCTCTCCACCTTTGGAACATCCCCTTGTCCTTTGCCCTCGTGCTCTCCAGCCGTGCACAGAGCCCAATGCGGCTACCCTCCCAGCTGTGCTGCCAAGCCATCTGGCCAGCCTGTCTCCTGCCATCAAGATTTCTCTGGCATGAATCACCCCAGTGTCTCTGAAGCTCCAAAGGGCATGTCTTGAGCTTTCTGCATGGTCTCCCAGAAGCCCCTTTCCCCAGCCTTGAGGCAAGAAGCAAGCATCCTTCACTGCCCGCCTCAGAAGAGAAGGCTTACAGCGCCAGCTCTCCAGGTATGCCCGCAGAGCCCAGCATGCCACAAGTGCCCCGTACATGCAGCCATCCTGGCCTTCTGGTCCTGCCTCCCAGGGCCCCGGCAGGAGCTCTGGCCACTGGGCCTTGACTGCCCGTGCTGAGCAGTTCTAAGCCCTGAGTCCCAAGGGCAATCCCAGATCCCTAAGTCACACAGGTATAGGAAGGCCAAACTGGGATTCCATTCAAGGCCAAAATTGCCTTTCTGGTCTTTTCTTTCTGGGGACAAGAATCGTCCCCACCCCTACATTATAAAGGTAGGTGGGCAGACGAGAAGAAGGGTATTTTGGACAGTCACAGAAACACAGAAGCTGTGGCAGTGTCCCAAGCAGGCACCAAACAACTCCGTATTGGCTGCCCTGCTGGATATTTTGTCCTGTTGAGGACTTACTCAGGGAACTTAATGAGAGAAGAATTATGAGGCATCTTGCTCATTGTGAACGAAGGGCTGTCAGGAAACACCAGGCTTGGAGGCAGAATGAAAACCATGCCCCAGGAAACCCAAAAGGAGAAGGCTGGGGAGAGGAAGGCAGTAGGTGGGGAAAGCAGGAGGACCCGAGTCAGAGTTGCCCAGGGAACAAACCTAGGTTCTCAGGGTTGGCCCAGAAACCTGGGGAGGCATCTGGGCCCCGTTCTCACACTGGCCCAGGAGGAGAGAGATGGTCTGGAGGGCCAGGAAGTGCCCTAGGAATGTCCACACCAGCAATCCTATCTCCGATGATTAAATGGCAGCAGATAAATTTAAACATGAGTAATGGGGACACAAAGGGGAAGTGAAGAGAAAGAGAGTATTTTAGCAACATAAGGAAATGAGAAGAAAATGACTTCGCAATGAAATGTCAAAACTTCTGTGCCTGGAGGAGACGTAATCTGGTCATTGCAGGCTCAGGGGAGCGGGGGCGTTTGTGGTTATTTCAAGCAAATTTTGATTCACTTTAATTTAATAACATATGGCCAGATTCCTTTGAAACAGTGTCAGGAGACAGAACTGGGAGTCAGGAGTGCCAGCCCTGTTAACTGGGGTGTTTCTTGTTGTTTTATAAGGAGAAGATATGCTTATATTCATTCATCCATCCACCCATTCATTCAGGGAGTGAATGTAAAACCTGAGAATTAAGAAAACAAAAGACACACTCTGGCCTACTGCTGCCCCCAGGAGATCCTGGTCAGTTGGGAGACAGATAAGCAGACAGGAAGTTCCAAGTGTAGGGACACATTCTGAACCTAATACTCAGTGCTTGATAGTTGTTTATAGAATGAATACATGATTGAAATGTTGGCTCTAGAGAGGTGCCAAAAAGAAGTGGATACTAAGGTGGGTCTTGAATACTAAGTGAACACTAAGGTGGGTTCTCCAGGTAGGAATGCAAGTCAAGGGCAGTCCAAGTAGAAGGGACTTCATGTGACAAGGGACGATGGACCCCGTGTAGCAAAAGAGTGCTGGTTACAGTCATGTGACTGGAAGAGACTGCCCAGGGAGAGGGGACAGGGTAAGAAGAGGAAGAGGACGAGGAAGAGCTACAGGATCCATGGACCCTGATGAGGAAAAACACCCTCAAGAGAGCAGACTGAAGAGAAAGACCTCGAAGTCCACCTAGCACAAAGCCTGCCGTCACTGACATCTCTGCTCCAGCCCAGGTGCCTGTTCATCCTTGGAGCTTCAGCTGAGACATGGCATCCCCCCAACAAGGTTTCCTTTCTGGCTTAGGCTGGGGTGAGTCCCCCTTCACTGTGCGTGCTCCCAGCACACACTGTGCCACCAACCTTTTTTTTGTTTTGTTTTTTTGTGGGGTTTTTGTTTTCTTGTTTTGTTTTGTTTTTTGCTTTTTAGAGCTGCACCCGAGGCACATGGAGTTTCCCGGGCTAGGGTTCAGATCGGAGCTACAGGTGCTGGCCTATACCACGGCCACAGCAACGCGGGATCTGAGCTGCATCTGTGACCTACACTACAGCTCACAGCCTCACCCGATCCCTGACTGCTCACAGCCTCACCCGATCTACTGAGCAAGGCCAAGGATCGAACCCGTATCCTCATGGATACTAGTTGGATTCATTTCCACTGGGCCACAACGGGAACTACCCTGTGCCACAAACCTTGTCCCTGCCCATCCCCAGCCCCGTGTCGGGTTAGTTTGTATGCCCGCCCATCTGCCAACTGAGTCTGCCTTGCCTAGCTCTGGGGATGCCCCCATTGCACTGATGCCTTCCTGGATCCTAGCCAAGCTGTCCTGTCTGTGGGCTCTCACCCTAAAATGGACAAAGCCCGTCTGGAAAAGTGGCTCCAGAAGCTGAGTTCTGAATAAAGGCCGCTGGCAGATTGGAGGGGTGGGGTCTGGCCAAGGGAAGAGTATTTTGGTTGATAGCACATCAGACTTTTGCACTTTCTAGAAGGATTCTGGAAGTGCCCTGGGTAAAAGCCCGTCTTAAGTCCCTAGGATCCTGGCTGAAAGCAGTGGGTGGTTAGGGCTGTTGGGCCTGGGCATCTAAGCCAGAGAAACCTGGCCCCAGGGCAGAGAAGCTGGAATGACCGGACAGGTGGGACTGGGAGCGGGCCACTGAAGCCAAGGCTCAGGACAGGGCCTAGCAGTACAGGGGCGGGTATCAGAGCCACCTGCCTATACAGAGATGCCAAAGGAACTTTTTTCCCAAGGGAAAAATGACAGAGCTGTAGGTGCGCTGGACATTCACTAGGGGGCAACAGAGGCCAAGGCGGGTTGCCTTGGTAACCATGTAGCCTGCAGGTGTTACCCCTAAACGTTTAGTGGCGCGGTGCAGAGAACACCCAAGCAGGGTGTCGCAAATGCTTCTGCATGTGTGGCCTTCAGCTCCAGGCAAAAGCCCAGGCAGGGACAAGGATCACCTCACTTTCACTTTCACCTTTTCTCACCTCCACTCAGGTCAAACTTTTGCCGTTTGAGCCAGGCATAGCAGTTGTGGAAGAAAAATAAAATGGCGTTTAGGATAAGCCAAACCAGATCTTTCATTTTACAGATGAAATAGAAACCCAGGGAGGGAAAGACACTTGCTAGAGACCACACAGCAGTCCTGGGGCAGCCAGAGAAAGGGGGAGGAGGAAGGAGGAAGAAAATAATGCAAGTGACCAAAGACCATCTGGAAATGGAACGTGTTCTATTTTTTATTTCCATTTTTGAATTTAAATTGTTTTAAACCCCACATTTCCCATGATGAGATTTATGTATGTGTGTGTATGTGCATGTATATATATAATGCTCCAGAGTAACTTAAGAATCTCCTTCAGTTGATGACATGCATCTTTTCTTGCCTATACCATCTTCTTCCTTCTCCAATTAATGTCTTCCCTTCTCTGGGTTTCTCTTGCTTCTGTAAAGTGAAGAAGCTGGCCTAGCTGATTTCAAAGCCCATCAATCTCTATAATAAAGCAAAGCCTTCATTTCATGAACTCAGCTCAGTTAACTGGGCACAGAACCTAGCCCAGGTCCCTTGAGTTCATGTATCTGGTTGCAATGTTGGAGGACATTAGCCATGAACAAAAACTCCCTCCATGGGAATATTTGTGAGTTAATTAACTTGAAAGTTTATTTTAAAAACTCATGGACATTAATAGCCTCTAAACATTCATCATTAAAGCAATGATGGAGAAAAAAGCCCTTCAAATCCAAACACAGCTAATTCAATAAGTATGAGAATAATTTTGTTTCCTTTCTAGTCCCTCATCCTTTCTCGCCCCTTCCCCCCCCATCATGTCCTTGGGTCATTTTGTCTACTTTTTGATCTCTCAGCAAAGCCCATTGTTTGGCTGCAGAAGCCCTCAGATGTCATTTGCCTCCCAGGGGGCGCAGTGAGATAAATCTCTCCAAACAACCAGCCATATCCCGGGTCCACTGAACCTCCTGGTCTCAGGGGTACAGAGGTATCTGGGGGAAGCCTTCCTTCAGTAGACATTTTTCATGATTCCAAGCCCATGACAGGAGCCTGGGATCAAGCAGACTAGGCCACAGGGTCAGGGAAATATGGGATGCTAGGGTGCTCCGGAGGCCCATCTCATCAGTTGACAAACAAGGAGACTTGATGAACGATGAGGCAAGTGACTGGCCTGAGGAAGGCCTGCCTGGGAGAGCCAGGTGGCTGAGCCAGAAGCCAAAGTGAGATCTCCTGACCTCTGGCCCCTGTTACTGGCAGGGACTACAATGCCTCTGAGGTGACGTCACTTGATTCTGGTTTAGGTCACCACAGCAGGGATGGAGCAAGAGTCTGTGGGTCCTAGCAGCTTGGCTCAGGGTGGCAGAAGACCACCGGGGAGGTTTTGGGAGGAAATCTGGAGCAGCAAGAGCTCAGGAAGCTTGGGCTACAGGTGACCAGTGGACTTTGGTTGAATAGAAAACTTTTCTGAGGCTTGTGGAGGCTTCAGGCTTGACTTGAAAGTGAACTAGCAGGGTCAGGAATGGTTAAGAAACTGTCCAAATGGTTTTTTTTTTTTTTTAAAGAAACTGACCAAGATCAAACCTTATCAGACATCATCATGGGGTGTCTGTGACAAGGCCCCAGGTGTTCATAACACACTGTGTGGGTCTAGAGGACTGTGTTCAGTTTTTTCCTTTTCTTACTTCCCTATCCCTTACGTCTGAGTTAAGACTGAATCAGAAACTAACTGGTCCATCCTTACAATAGATGAAGTCAACTAATAAAAAAGGAGCCAACTATTGATACAACAACTTAGATGGACTTCAAGCGCATTATTCTGAGTATGAAAATAAGCCAATCTCAAGAGGTCCCATATTGTATTATTCTACTTACATGATTCTAGAGATTACAAAAGTATAGAGATGGAGAACAGACCAGTGGCTACCATGAAATAGAGAAGGGAGTGAGGAAGGTATCACTATGACAGTTCAGGGAGTTCTTCTGCGGTGATGACTTGTCCGAAGATCTCTCAGTGGAGGGCTGAAGCTACGCAGCCCCTCTCAGGGCCACTGTATTGTTCTCCTTGGCCAAGTGTGCACAGAAGACCATCAGAGGACCCACGTTCCCTGCTGCTCCAGGAATCACTGGTTCTCTGGCTGAAGAGGGTTGGATTTGGGCCAGCTACTTTCACTGGGCCCCATCTCCTCTCAAGAGTTTTCATGGAAACCAGAGGGTGGAATATTTTAATAAGCATTCTAAAGTGACTGGAACTTGGATACTTCTGTGATATGGGGGAGGCCTCAGCCAGAAACGTGAACCCACAGCGGGTCGAGGCAGGAGATGAAGATCAAATCTATGTGGGTATTAAAGACTGAGCAGGCGACAGGGAAAGCATTTTGCCTTTGCTCTGGCTGAGACAAGGTCCTGCTGAATCCCACATCATCCACTCCCCAGACAGGCGCAATCTAATGCCCACCAGGCCGCAGGTCACAGGAGATTTGGGGGCACCACTGGGGCACCTGAAGGTTCTCACCAATCTCCCTGGTCCAGACTGCACGTCCAGAACCTCAACTGGATCTGTAAGGTGGTTTTTTCATCAATACACCTTCCAATGTAGAACAGATGCTGAGGCAGTTGTCATGGAGACAGGAAGGCACAGGGAAGAATGTGGCTCTTGACTGGCTGGAAGTTTTGTTATCTCCCCTTGGCCCCACGGTCAAATTGAAACTGTGGACCCACCTTGAGGAATGTAGCCACTAGCCACTGGACTGTCAGCGTTTTGCAGGTCTACAACCACCCCAGACCTTCAGCAGGCCGGGCAAAGCCAGGCCAGGTAGGATCAAGTTTCCCCTACCAGGTGCCCCCACCCCTTATGTCTGGAGCATGGACCTAGAGCCGAAGGAAGGGGATCTCATCTGGGACTCGGGGTGGCTGTCCAGAGCTGCACGAGGCTGTCCTCAAACTCCCTGAAGACCATTCTGTCATTCTTCAGTGGGCTCAGCTTCCTCCCCGGGGTGCAAGGTTTGCTGTGGCCCTGGAGCAGGGGACAGGCACAAGTTACATCACCCACCACTGGTGAGCCAGCCCTTAGGTCCGCTGGTTTAGGGGAAGGGTTAAGGTTGGTTCAGATTCGGGTGGAATTTCGGAGCTGTGAGGAGGAGCCAGTGATTCCTTCTGAGTGTGTGCATCCGTTTGTGAATCTATGTAGAAATCCAGGCCAACTACCAGGGCGGTGTAAATCGAGGAGCTTCGCCCTTCAGAATTGGCAGGTGGTCCCTTCTCAGGTTTTAACAATAATCCTTGAAATGGACAAATGAAAAAAATTTAAATGCTAGGTTAAAAAATGAAATAAATGTATCTTGTACCGTTGTGCTATTTTACTGCTCTTGGTGTGCTAAAGGCACGTGCACACTCCCAGCCCACTCCCAGGCTCCCTCCTGTGTCAAAGCCCTTCTGAGCCCTGCACCTCATGATGAGTGACATCTCTACACACACCTCATTCTTTCAAAGATAATCTTTTTTCTCTCACTACTTTTAAGATCTTCTTTGGTGTTTTTCGCTTTCACTATGAGGTGTCAGTGTAAGTTTATTTTTATCTCATTTTGGATACTGGTATTCCATAACCTGTAAATCTGGGTCTTTCATCATTTCAGAAGATTCGAACCTTTTATCTATTACCTCATTCCTCTTCTTTTCACCTTCTGGAAACTAGTTAGGTATATTCTAGCTCTCTGATTTTTTTTTTCCCAGCTTTTCCTTCTCTTTGTCCTTTGTGGGTAATTTCCTGAGATCTAGTTTCTGTTCACTAAAACTAGTTTTCTCTCCAGCTATGCCTAATCTGCTGTTACTTCCAGTAATGAACTTTAGGTTTAAAATACTATAGTTTTTCATGTATGTAAATTCTGTTATGTTCATATTTAGTTCTGTTTCATAATATTTTAGTATTATATATAAACATATATATAATATATATATAGTATTATTTTGCATATATATATATATATATATATATATATATATATATATATATATACACACACACACAAACATGCATACATACACCACTAAGGCCTCACAGGGGAAATACAGAAGTTCCTGGTCTAGGTGTCCGATTGGAACTGAATCTACACCTGCCAAACTCCAGGACACCTTCTGCCACAGTCACAGCCATGCCACATCTGAGTAGTGTCCTCTCTGCGACCTACACTGCAGGTCACAGCAACGCCAGATTGTTAACCCACTGAGCAGGGCCAGGGATCAAACCCAACTCCTCCTGGATACTACTACAGCTGGCGAACGCTGAGTACTTTAAAAAATATGATCTCTAGCCATACACTCAACATGTACATGACTTATTTAAAATAATTTTGAAAACATACTAGACGTGTTATGGTAAATTCTCTGGGAACTCGCTATTAGAGGTTGTTGTAAATCTCATATGCTGATTTATCCTACTGTCTGTCATTCATCCTGGGATGATGGTAGAACCTTGCATTAGCTGCCAGATGGCAGCCATGCTCCTCTGTCCTTTCTTTTCCCATCCGAAATCCTTAAGGAGCCTGGAAAAGTGATGTAGAATTGATGCACCTGTAAAGAAAAATAGGAAAAAATTTTTTAGGAAAAATTAATAGAAAAAATTATGGGGGCAATCTAAGGCCAGCGGTTTCCTGCCACAGTATATCTGTTTCTTTTTTCCTCCCAGGTTTATGGAGAAACAATTGACAATAGCACTGTGAATAACGTTGAGAAGTACAACATACTTTGACTTACAAACATTACATGATGTCATTCATGTCTCCTTGTTTTCTAAATATGTGATGTGAGTCCAGAATGTGAGCTGATGTAACTTAGGAAGGCAGTTTTCTCCAGGCAGGAATCAAGATTGCTTCTTACAGGTGCCTAAAAGCAACATTAGCCAGGGACCAGTCTAAAGTACATTATTACCTTGCAGATTTGGGCACTCGGCCTGTTCTCTGATGCCCCTTTTCCGTTCCTTTGGGGAGGTCTTGGGGGGCTGCTAAAACCTCCCCTTCTTCTGGGTGCTCTCTAAAACGTTTAGAGTGCTTTTCTTTCTGACATTCATCCTGGGATGACGGCAGTACCTCGCCTTCGCCACAAGACGGCGTCCTTGCTCCTCTGAAGGCTTCTTCCTTTGCTTTCCCATGCCAGCTTGGTATGTGGCCTGCACAAGAGGGGTGGCCTTGACGCACCGGTTGATAGAAGCAGGGAAGATTCATCTCCCGGTCCCCTTTGTAAGAGCTGCGGTGTCTAAGCCCAGATGTTTTTGGTTTCTTTTTTCCTTCAGGGTTTACTGAGAAATACCGGCGTCGAGCACTGTGTAAGTGCAAGGTGTGCGGCACACTTTGCCTTAGGGCCATCATGCAGTGACTATGACAGTAAGTTCAGTGAACATCCTTCATACCGTAGAGATATTAAACAACGGAAGAGAAAGCCGTTTTTCTTTTCTTTTTCTTTCTTTTTTTTTTTTTTTGGTAGGCTCAAAGGTTCAGGATGTGGAGGTTCCCGGGCCAGGGGTCGAATGGGAGCTGCAGCTGCCTGCCTCCGCCAGAGCCACAGCCTTGCCACAGCCGAGCTATGTCATGTCTGCCACCTACACCGCAGGTCAGGGCAGCGCCGGATCCTTAATCCACTGAGCGGGGCCAGGGTTGTAACACTCGTCCTCCTGGCTAGTGCTCCGGTTCCTTACCGCCGAGACACAAGGGGAATATTTTAAAAGCTTGATCTGTGCTCACATACTCAAAACTTACGTGTGTTAG
The DNA here is from genome assembly GCA_004024745.2 of Catagonus wagneri. Classification (NCBI taxonomy): domain Eukaryota; kingdom Metazoa; phylum Chordata; class Mammalia; order Artiodactyla; family Tayassuidae; genus Catagonus; species Catagonus wagneri. The sequence continues at coordinate 2,214,176 of PVHT021183554.1, forward strand.
TTAAAATAATTTTGGAAACACATGAGTCGTTTTAGGGTAAATCCTGCGTTTGAGGTCTCCCTGTTTGTCTCCCTACTGTCTTACTGTTCATCTTGGGATGGCGGTAGGACCTCGCATTCGCCACGAGGGGGCGGGCTTGCTCTTCTGAGGTGTCCTTCCTTTGCTTGCGGGTCCTAGCTTGGTATGCAGCCTGAGAGAGGGGTGGCGTTGACGCGCCCGTTAAGAGAAGAAGGGAGATTTCATCACCCGGTACCCCTGTGAGAGACCTGAGGTGTCTAGCCGCTGTGTTTCTGTTTCTTTTTTTCCTTCCAGGTTTCCTGAGCAATAACGGCGCAGAGCACTATGTAAGTGCTGCCTGTACAGCATACTTAGACTTAGAGCCATCATGCAGTGTCACTCATGTCTCCTTGTTTTCTAAATATGTTTCGTGATTCCAGACTGCGAGCTCATGTCGCTTAGGAAGGTAGTTTCCTGCAGGCAGGCCTCGTGATTGCTTCTGCCAGGTGCCTGGAGGCACCATTAACCTGGGAGCACTCTAAAGTAAATTCTGAGCTTGCAGTTTTGGGGAGCACCCAGGGACTGTGAATTCGGCTTGCAGATGCACATAGGGACCGGCTT